>JAQGCC010004297.1:0-13399 GCA_034698905.1 Xestoiulus laeticollis | reverse complement strand
TATAACAAGTAGTTTTTTTTTTAAAGTAGGTTTTAAAATTTCCCCATAGCAAAACATGCAGTTCAGATCCCCCTTAATGCTTTTTTATATAATAGGGGAAACTATATACGCACTTGTAGTTGCCAAAGTTGAGCGAAGCATGCCACTCTTTGACCAAATTTTTATTTGTCCATCTTCCCCACCTTAAGTAACAAATTAACTTTATTTATAAATTTTAATGAACGCAACTAAAGGCTCATTGCCGAGCATCGCCAGCTTGCATATAAATTTCAAAAATATGTCTTGAACCTGTTGCTAAAGCGCTGCCATCATGACTCCATTTGGCAGTGAGCACGGCCCCTTGATGAGCATCCACTGTCTTTTCGATACGTCCATTTTTCGAAACAATGTGAAATTTGCCTATAAGAAAAGAATCTCAAATAATTATAAAACAGATATATTTGCTGTCTCGTAGGACATCAAATAATGTTACACCATGGCATGCATACCATCGGCAGCCGCTAACGCAAATATATCTGATCCAATCTGCTTCTTGCCAGACACCAACGGTCGTGGACACCAGTCCATATCTGTGGCAAATACATTGTTTGGAAGGGACATTTTCACGCTCGGAGCCTCGGTGGTGCCAAGATGCCATGACAATATTTGCTGGTCGTCCCCTACTGAATAAACTTCTTCTGGAGAGGCCCAACCCACGCAACTGACAATGTCCTTATGTGTGCTAGGTTAAGGCTTTATATTATAATAAAATTAATATTTAAAATGATAAACCAAATATCAATTCCTATGCATGCCATGTTAATTTATTTACATAAATTTATATACTGTAATATAAATGCTTGCAAAATAAAATTGCTTTATGATCAGAGATGTGTTCCATGCACTGATCTGATATTTTTTAAGATTATAAAAGTTGCTTTAATTTTAAATAATAAAATAATAATAATAATTCCAACATTGCTTTTGTGCGCATGCGCTTTTGAATTTTTATAAAGTTAATATCTTTTCTTTAAAAAACAATATCCAAAGAAATTGTAAAATGTTATACGAAAAACAGTGCTCTGGCGGACATATCGTTATTATGCAAGGCCAAAGAAATTGTCAGGCAAATTAATTATTGAAATCTTAAGTAAGTTTTTCGGCATTGTGGTTACAAGGTTGGCATGGTTGTTTTAAATCTTAAAAATAGCGATAATTTCAACAAAGGATATGTTTCGGCTCCTTGAGTGGTGTCACTTTGAAGCGCATGATTTAGGTATATGCAGGAAAAATTTCGTCTCAAAATAATAAATAGCTAATTTTGTTCTTGAGTTTAAATTAAGCGCCTTTTTATGTTCTGTACTTTATGAGCTTTCCTTGGAATTTCTGTCACTGGAATTAGACGAACGTTGAAGCGCTGTTGTTTTGTACCAGATCCATAATGCAATTAGAAAAAAACAAATGACAGACGTTAGACCATCATGGTTAGATCAAAAACAAAAATAACTTTACGATCATTTATAAAGTGACTATTAAAGACTTATTCATGTACATTTAATAGTATTATAATTATTAATTACAATAACGACGAAAACGTTGTGCTAGAATTTAGGTTTTGATCGCGTTTGGAGTTTATTATCAAACTTATCCAAAAGCACTGGATCGTTCTAGTCTATTAACGTGAATGCGAACTTAGTTGAATTTCGTTTTAAATAATGTGTTTAAATATAGATTAATGCAAACGAATATCAGATATTTTGCCCTACCTCTTATACAACGATAAGATCATCAAATGTCGCTAAATTCATCGCTGTATTAATGTGTTTCTTCAAAGAACAATTACATGTCGTGACAACAGCAGCGATGCTTTCGGTAACCATGGTAACAACGGCAAACATGCGTTGTTTTGGTATCAAGAATAGTCTTCATCACAGTAAGCAGCATGTTTTCGCTATTGATTTATAACAAGTTGGATTTTGGGATTTTAATTTCGTATTAATTCGTTGGATAGATTAACCAACATGTCTACACATAATTACATATGGCTTTCTACGCCTCAGGAATGTAGTGTCGTGATGGCCGAGTGGTTAAGGCGTTTGACTCGAAATCAGATGGGATTTTCCCGCACAGGTTCGAATCCTGTTCACGACGCATTTTTTTTTTACAAAATTTTGGTCGAAGGATAAACATTCCTTCCTTAGTAAACACTCTGATTTTCATTATAATTATTACTGATGATTCGATATTAAAATCAATAAATTGTGAGAATGTTTCATCTCTTGATTAATTATAAAACGATAAATTTGCATCCTTTAGTATGAAATTCCCATATTTAAATGGTCCTTGGAAATTTCCGTTTTCTCCCAGCTTTTAGTGAGCGTTTCCATAATGGTAAAAACATGAGGATCTGCAACAGCTAAAACACGGTCAGTTACATTAAAGTGGTCATTCACAAAGGATGTAGTAAGGTTATTTTGACGGAATTTAGACCCACTCCTACCATAAAGAAATTCTTATAATTTTATTGTTATTTGGCCCATTGGTTACTATTGTTAACAATCGTATCATAGAAAAATCCTAATGTTTTCTATTGGTTTGAACAGTTTTAATTGCATTATCCAGTCAATACATGCATTCTATGATCCAGTAAATTCAAATAAATATAAAGCCAATAAGATGATAGAAACCAATAAGACCAACAGAATTTCGCTGTTGTTTTCTATTTGAATTTTAGACCAGGGGTGTATAGCTAATATCTTAAAAATGCAAGTGAAGATATTTGAATCTAATAGATAATTATATTAATTTACGATGAAGTGCATGGTTGCCGAAATTAAAATTCTATTATCAGTATGTGAAGATTGGAGCAACCTAATAATTGCGCATATAATAGTTGAAACGAATTTGTTAATTTGCGTCAAATTCACTGTTCACACCTGATGAACTTTCGACAGTTCGACACTAGGCATCAGCAACAGCAAATTAACATAATTTCACCCCACGGTCTCGTTATGATGAACAAGTTATGTCGGGTTACCTCACTTCACTGACTCAATTTGAATGCAGATTTTTATCACGAGCTGAACTGGATGTTGTTGTTGAATGAACTTGGCATGGCTAAAGATAAGCATCAGTTATTTTGTCTTTTTTTGAAAGGCGATTTCTCGCCTTTGGAGAATTCAGTTATGAGGCCATTGGTGCTAAGTGTAGGAAGTTTGCCATCTCTTTGTCATGCAAAATGTATTATTTCTTGAAATCTTTGATAACGTGTAAATGCATGTTTTTATATTTTTGGTGGGTGTGAGAGGAGGTTAGGATGGCTGGAGAATGGAAGTCACGGCAGGTGGTTTTTTGTTACTATTCCGGATGTCCGTTTTTTATCTTTAAAAATTGTGACGTCATTGACCTAAATCGGAATTTTACCTGGTATTTTCGATTCGGTGTTCTTTTTTTTTTTTTTCTTGAGATTTTTGGGTCATCTTTTACTCGTTTGAACTGAAATGTTTGCACATGAAAAGGCGAATCCGGAACATGAATTTCGCTTCAAAAAACAGGCGCAATAATAAAAACTTTTTTAAATACTCGATAAACTATTCATTGCCAAATATTGGCTAGAAGTGTAATAAAGATTTTGGGCCAATGAACTTTATTTACGCGATCATAAGCGTTTCTATACAAAACTAAAATGGCATACAGAAAAATGTAAACAGTGCTTTATCCTCTTTATTCCTATAGTTAAATGTTTGATAAGATTTGCACAAAAACAGTTTATTTTTCATCAGCGTTGTAAATGGCAACACTTGCACGTGAAATAGATAATGTACAGTAAAACCTGTTAAAAGGGACTACTCGGAAATTTGTAATGTAGACTTGGTCACTGCATGTTCAAAGATGGTCGCTATACAGAGAACTATACATGTACAGTATGTAGTTGAAAACAGTGACACAGGACTTGCTAATTGGAAAAATTTGAGCTCTTTTGTAATTTAAAACGTTTTGCTGTTTTCAAAGCTCAATTTTATGACTACACTAGACCCTGTCTAAAAGCATTCTAGGTAAAAGAAAACCCTCTCTAAAATCATAAAATGTGCCGGTCTCGACTTGGGATCAATGTATAACAGTGTAAAAGAACCTGTTTGAAAATATATTTTTCATTAGTCCCAAGAGAATGCTTTTAGACAGGTTCTACTATATATGAATCGTACACATTTTATATCACATCATCCTGATGAATATGCATTTATCCATTACTTCTGCTTATTCATAATGTACAGTGTACGAAAAATCTAAAGAACTGCAGTATGGGGATCGATCTCAGACTTCATTGACACTCGTATGTGCGCCATTCCCTTATACATAATATCTGACCTTGAGTCCTATACCATCCTTTGAAGTACAGTAGAACCTGTCTAAATCATACTCTTAGTACCATTGAAAAATATGCTTTCAGACAGGTTCTTTTCATGCATAAGTCCCAAGTCGGGACCGGCATATTTTAGCTTTTAGAGAGAATATTCTTTTACACAGAATGCATTTAGACAGCTTTCTACTGTAACTGTAGGATATGACAGATTCGCACGAGATCACTTAATGTACTTTTCCACCCCCTGCATTAGGTTTCCCATTGCTGTGTTACATCAGAGTCTACCAGAACTCTTTCCCATTATCTTTAACAGAAATACCTGAGGTGATGTCCCCCTCTAAAGGTCCTCTTGGTCTAATTTTGCTGCCAGTGCCAGCCATAACCAGAGGGAAGAGAAAGCCCTAATCTCAACAGCACATTAGCAGGAGGTGTAAGGAAGGAGAGAAAATTCCAGCTTAGGTCAGGAGGTTTGGTCAGAGTCAGAGGTCACGGTCAGGAGATTTCGTCCTTGAGGCAGATGCTGACCCACCTATACCATCTACTGTATGTGGACCCAAAAGGATGGGGATGCATAATTGCCCCAACATAAGAACGAAAACTACATACATGTATGTAATATAAATTACGAAATTTTAAGTCACTTTTTACCTTGGCCTCAAATTAGTTTTATTTTGATAAGGGGGTGCATTTGGTTTTATTATTTTGGTAATTGGCATATTGAAAGTTCCCATGTTTCTCTCTATACAGTATAAAATTTTTCGTTTTTCTTCATCTGAATAATTTTATATAGGTTTGTAAAACGATGAGAATTAAACAACCCTAATCTCTAAGTACTGTTTACTCGTACATGTAGCTTCTATTTAATTTTATGACAATGTTTAAAATGCTTCTCACGGCTCTACAGTAACAAAGCGCATTATTTTGGCAAAATATTATATTCTGTTTTTGTTTTTTGTCCTTGTTTTCCTTTACCTTCTGGCCTTGACCTGCCCTGGTCACTTTAAGATTTTGTTTCCCTATTTGTGCCTCTGGCACCGACTTCAAACAGAGTGGGTGAAATCTAGAATACGTTACACTAGTACACCACTCGGTTTTATCCCCATTTTTGGTAGAAACATCAACAAAAGTTAGTGATGAAATTACAAAATTTCAGCAGGCGCTCTAGTTTTAGGAAACGATCTAATTTCCGATTTTCTTCTGATTCATCAAAGCGGATCTTGTAGTTAAGGTATGTTGAGATACAATTACATGTACATGTACTGTATAGCGGATCCTATACCAATTAATGATTCCCTCAGATGGAGGTAAACTGTGATAACACTCCTGTTTCTTTTCCTTGATTTACGTTGGACGAAATAGTACTCAAGAATCCTGTTGACAGCATAAAAATTCCATTGGGGATATCCTGTATGCACCCAAATAAGAATGTCCTGTCTCTGTAGAGATACCAAAATCATCGTTTGAATTTGAATTTGTAATAAGTCTTATGCATGTATATTGTACATGTAGCTCAGGGCAGGGGTCAGCAAACTATTTGGAGACGAGCCAGATTTTAAGTTTTGTATTTTCAGGTCTTGTGGACCAAGCCAAATATTTTGTATAAAGCTATTTTTGTATGAATTTATTTTTTCTGGAGATGTAAAAATGTTAAGTGAGTGTGGATTTTATTATGTACAATAACACATTCCATAGGGTGGGCTAGTTTGTCGACCCCTGGATTATGATAATCCTCTGGAGGGACCTTTAGTACTGATCCGTTTTAGCTCAGGGTTTCATCAAGGCATCAATAGACTTTAATGGCGAGTTCGTCAACCTCAGTGGCTACGTTTAAAAATTCCATTTTACTATTTTAAGAATCTATTCCCCCAAAATGACCTATGCATTACCCTGTCGGACAATGTCGGACAATGCATAACAGAATATACAATTTTCGTGTTTCGACCGCTATGCCCCATTGACATCAAGGACTTTGAAGGTCTTCATGTATACATGTATACTCTCTAAAAAGTCTAGACTTGAGACATTGTCGTTTTGTTACTATTACCAGGGGAAATCTGGACATGCTTTCTCAAAGATGATTAAACGAAACACTTCCAATATAGGGTAAAGATATCATTAGTAATAACCGTAATTGTTAATGATATAAATGTAAAACTCGTTGATCTGGTTAATGTGGTGCAGCTGGGAGCTGCATGGACAGCTCAAGACATCCATGCATGCAGTTATCTAGAAAGTCTTGAATTTTTAACACCTCGAAAATGTATGGGACCATTCTTGAAATTCTTCTTGAAATTCGTGTCATAGTTGTATATTAGTAGAAGTGCTGCTTTTTTGTAATTCACTGTACATGTGTAATTTTGTATGTTTCAATAATCTAAATATGCAATAATACATTGTAATGTACATGTATGCATTTACATTACATTATATTTAATTATAATGTAGTTTAACATCAATTAAGGTATCCTGTATTCACGATGTAATTACCATATTTTACCGGAATATTTCGTGGAAGTTCTTTCAACATTTCGTGATATTCTGATAAATAAGAAAAAAATGTTATGACTGCATGAAATGAGATTTGATTTTTACGTTATACAAGTATTAATAGTTTAGAAATTTGACACACTCTTGTAAATTGTTGTAAAAACACTACAGTACATGCATGTCTGTTCTTCAATGTTCGGCTATTCAGACTTCTGATAGTAATTTTGCACTGATAAAATTTGCTCTATAATTACCTTGATAAATATTTATACTCCAGATGGGGTTCTTTGTAAAAATGTGGCGATAATTGGTAGTGGAAGGGTCCTTAAATATTTAGGGGATGGACACCGAAATCTTTGAAAATAGACTATATGCTTGAGCTTCTAGCGAATTTAGTAGTCAAAAACACAAGATGGAAACTCTTGTGCGAAATTCCACCGAGGATAAAAGGTACATATTTTTTTCTTTGCTCGTTTCATACCTGAAAATAGAAAGTGGAAATATTGATTTAAAGGTTTGATTAATGAATCTTCGCTTCCGCATTCTAATTAGGCGCCACTTTATGTGACCTATTCCTGGAGAATTTAGTCATCACGCACTGCATTATATCATGGCATGCAAGAAAAAAAAATGCGAAAGGTAAAAACTCTTTTCTTGGGGTTTCAACCTAGCCTAAAGCCCTTTGGGGGCACAAATGAGGGCACGTGCATTTCTTTACCTTGATGTAATCCCTGGACGTGGGATTGATCGACAAATGATTGCAAAAGTTTATTGAGAGCATCTTGAAACCAGTGTCGTTGTTTTGATGAGGGTCAGGCAGTCACACGATATACTTGCCGCCCTAGCATGGAATCAAGATTTAATATTCTTGACTACTCTCATGTTTTTTTATTAGAATTTAAAATTATATGCATTGGTGTGGATCCACCTTTTATCGCATTGCTAAGGTCATCGAGGTGAGGTTAATCGGGAATGAGTTTGTTACATCGGAATAACCATATATGCGAAAACTGTTATCACACGAGATATATACATTGTACGTCTTCTTGCAAAAAAGACATTCCCCAAAATGGAAATCAGGTCTTCACAAATATATACTTAAAGTATAACGTCCAATTCTCGAAAGAGTTGCATGCACCAAGAGGATTTCCATAAATAAATAAAAAATATAATCGATGATTATAACTCATTGTGGTGTAAAATAATGATGCTCTAAAAAAAATTTTATGAATATACATGTACATGTATAAATAAGTATGTTTACATGATGAACATTGGTACTGCTTTTCAACTTGATTTAGATGTACATGCATTTGTCGTGCTGTCATAATAAAAAAGCTATATTTAATTTCCGTATTGAAATTGTAATTTTTAAATTTATTTTGTCAGCATGGTCTGCCAACCTCAGATTATCAAATTATCGGGGTAATGACAGACTAAACTGAAGAGAGTTCCTGTATTATTATTTTATGTTACAAGCATTTTCAAGAAGAACTGCAGTCCTATCATCTTTATAAAAAAAATGAACTGTTTCATAAAAAACAACTAAATTCCTTTTTAGGTTAGCGCCGGCTTTTGTATAGTGTCGAAATTAGATTGCAAAAACAATTAATAATTTCACCCCGACTCTGATGGAAAAATTACTCATTCAAGGATCTCGAGTTGATTCAGTTTCATTTACATTCACATGTGCATGCATTGATCCGCGCATTCACCTGAACTGAGTGGTTTTTTAAGTCTATAATTTTCTAGTAAACTTTAATGACAAGAATTACATAAATCGCATCAGCGAACAGCAAATTGCAAAAATATTATCAAATAACCCAAACAGAAAGTATGAAGGTGGGATTTTGAAGAAGGATAATTTCGAGAAATTTAAAATCGAAGGTTGAAATGTATATTGTTATGAAATTCGGAAACTGTAATATGACAACTTTTACAAATATAAAAAAATCGATTGGCAATGATGCATGATTTGAAGAACTGGGGACATCCAAAGGCATTCTTGATACAAAATACCCTTTATTGATGCAGAAAGCAAAGATGTTATGCTCCAGTGATTGTAGAGGAAGAGCATCGTAGCATGCAACCATCATAAAATATAACATCAAAATTCCGTTTTGCCTTATTTGCATGCATTTTATATCATGCCATGCATAATGATGAGCAATCTTAGATATAAACGTTTGTTGACATGAATATATCCTCGTCTGGCTGGAATAAATAATTTTGTTGACCAATTTAAATCTTTTGAAAAAATGACTCCATTCAGTTATTCAAGTCATACGGAAATAAGATGGCAATATTAAATCAAATTAAGATAATTGGCATTATTAAATGATGACAATGATGTACTAATCTTCTATTTGCTCATGTCTTTAATATAAATGTAGTACAGTCGTCTTTTAGCAAATATCTTCAGGTCAATCTCTGAAAGAGGAACATCATATAAAAATTAATTGTCTATATACTTCAGAAGTGTCCAACTAAGCACGAATTTTTTTGTGAAAATTTTGAAGTTTTACAATATTTTTTCATACACTGTATTTGTAGAGGAGTTGCCATGGATGCTATTCAGTAAAGATAATATGGGATATCCTTAAAATTTGTATACTTGAAGACATTGCCCCGATATATTGCATGAAAGGTAGGGGCTCAAAGGGCTATGTCATTGGGACCTGGCGTGATGGTTTCATAAATCCATATTGTTTTTTAATTTGACATCGTTTAAGCTGTCTTGTTTTATCCCGAATCATATTGAGTACCACACTGCCCTTGAAGCACACTTTAGGATGGTGGGGCACAAGTAGATTGATGGCAGATGAAAAGGAGGTTGCATTTATATGAGATGAAAAAAAACTTTCTGAAAACATACACAAGTTTTCAAAAAATCCTGTATTTTGTCAAGTTTTATAGCCGTCATTTGTAAGCACGTTCGTAATTGTATCAGCGTGGTAGTGGGAAAGAACAGGAATCTGATATATTTATTTGATATATATACAATAGAATTTTTTCCCAGAAAGAGCCATGTGAGCAATTAACGTCTTGTTGCCAAAAAAAAAACAATCGTTGCAGAAGAATTTTCTATTATTTGGACTGTATCCGCGAGAATTAATTAAAGGCATTTCTAGCCTCGTGTAATATAGGGCATCTCCACCCTTCAATGAAATTTAAGGATGACCTATTAACGCCCTACATTTGAAGCGATTTATACAATTGAAGGTTCTTCCTTGAGACGAAAAAAGAAACAACAGGATTCGTATAGGTGATGATGAGGATGTATATACGCTACACACTCGCATGAACAATGGTCAAGAATGTAGGACAGAATGAATATAAGCAGAAAAAAGGTGGCGAATAAAAAGATGCATGATAAACGATTTCAAGCAAGAAATTTGCATTTATACACATCTATAGATTCGATACCATGCTTTCAATTCGTTATGGATATCAATCGAATCTCTAGGGATTATGCATACATTTAGATATAAAGTATTCTATCGACATTTTTATTAATTTCAAAAGATCTACAGTATATGGTGATTGTGTAAATTTAATTTTGATCTGCTGGGAAATTGGAATCAAATTATCTACGATGTACTAGATCCTTGCATTGTATGAAGATTTAATAATTATTTTTGATTACAGTGAAATTCGCTTATAACGATGCCGGATATAGCGATAATCCGGGTATAACCATAGATTAGTAACTTATTATATGTAAGTTATTAATCTATGGTATAACTATTGGTAGAAATGTTTGATTAATCTGTTATCTTATGTAATCGGATACAACGATAATCCGGACATAGCGATCTTATGTGCATATATGGGAAATGTAATCATAATATGATTAAAAAAACATTGAAAGTTAGATATACAGTACATGAACTATAAGCCCCAGGCCACACTAGGTTGGAAACGCGCGTTTGGCTAGCTTCAAACAAGGCATCGGATTTAATTTAAATTCGGTGAAACATGCTATGATAAAAGTGCGATACCTATTTTACATATACATGTGCATGCATGTGCCTAATCGTGCCTTTATTCCCTGTGTTATGAGTACCACAAAAAAATGGAATGTTTTAAATAGTCTACTGGTTGCAGTAACTGTTTTTGCAGGTTAGCAACTCAAATCTTTACCAAGGTACAGGTTGTGTTGATCCATTGAAGAGACTGTTATATTCAGTGCCAATTGTAAGCGCAAGTCATTGCTATTTTTAGTGTCAAAGAAGGGAAATTCAAGACTCCTAATGGGAATATCCCCTTTGGGCACATAATAATATTTCAACTGCATTATTTATTAACGCGTTTTTTTTTGTTGGCCAGTGGGGATGTTGCAAACGAGTAATAAAAGTCGACACCCATAATCATTATAATGAAATAAAAACGTCAAAGGTAAGGTTATTAAAATAATAAAAAGTTTTTAAAAATACGATTAAAAAATTCCACAATGAGATTGAAAAGATTTGAATTTTCTCGTGATCATGCTCGAAGTGCCGCACTTATCTTCCAAAATCCGAATAAAATTTATAATGGGAAAAAATTGGATAAAAAATTGAATGTGATATCTAAATGAGTTCAAGCGAAATGCAAGCAGTCATTTGCGGCAACCGGGTCACAGGTAACTGGGCAATCCTATAAACACGCGTTATAACTAAGCTTCAAGGGCAAACATTTATACGTGCTGGGAATCAATTGATACAAATGTTCACAATGGGTAATAGGCTGACCACAACAAGGGTGGGGTTGATTCAAATTATTTGAGAAAAGCAGGGGAAGGCCACAATTTCACTCGTGGCATCTTTGCAAGAATTACATTGAAATATTACATATACTAGTAGATGATGTTACATATATATATAAAAGTCGTCTTTTTTAAATTGATTGATTGAGATTTATTGCGTGCACTTGTTTTAGGCAATTTCACATATGAATGAAGCTCCAATCCGATTGCTTTTATGCGTACTTTTTCATGAATACAAGTATAAAAAAAATTGCTTCCTGATCTTTTCATTTTACATGTATAAGCTATTATTGTGCATGGCTACTGCTAAATTAGTCAATTCTTGATTAAATACAAGCTGTACTACTGTAATATCGTCTCTCTACTTGATTGAAAGACCTAGCTGCATGTGTGTACATGTATATATTTGAAATTATGAAAATTGTAATTGGTTTTACCCTCTTACAACGTATTGATTTATAAAAAAAAGGTATTGTAATTGATTTATGCAATTAGAAACCTGTGTTTAGAGTCAAATAAAGTGGATCAAAAATCCAGTGTTGTTTTAGTTTATTATGTTATAGAAAAAAAAGAGCTTTTTGCAAGAATGTATCGAATTGAAGGTTTTCGCCCCTTTCATTTTCATCATATCTCCGTGACCATTGGCTATAGGTGATAATCTTCAAATTATATTCATTACATTAAGTTTTATGTAATACATACTCGTATTCATGTGTTTTTGTCAAACTAGAAATCCACACCAGATAATTATACATTTTGCTAAGTATAAGGGTTGGTCAAGTGCATATATACTCGCACCTTAATTTACAAGGAATAGTTTAGCATTGGCACCACATCAGCAATGTTATACATGTACTTTGTATACTGTATATACTTATTTACTCACGTTCTGTATATTAGATATGCTGCTTTACGATTGTTGTATCATAATAACTAAAGGTGTATAATTGAAATGCAATTGACAAGATATACTGTAAACTCAACAGTCAACTACATAAATTTAAATCTATTTAATGTTTTCATATATTGGTCACCCATTCAATGTTTGCATTGCATGTATCATGTTTCCATACACTTGTCAATGGGATTAGAATCTCCATGCTAATCTTGAACTATACGAGTACATAAAACAAATCTTTTAGTTTGAGGAATATATTTTGAACGTATATATATATGGCAATGTACTGTACGTATTATACTCGTAAGTAACAAGTTTTCAGGTGTTTTATTACAAAACATATTGACAAAGTTATTTTTTTAAAGATAAATGTGGGATAAACAACAAGTTTATGGTACACCCATTTCTTACTTTACCAAGCATTTCGAATTCTAATGGTCAATTAAGGGCCATATCAAAGTAAAGTATACCAGATTCAATGCCAAAAGTATAAAGGATCCGAGAAACTGACATGCTCAAATTTCTAAATAACATACTATATAGTACTTGAAATATACGACATGCATTGTAAATGTCTAAAATGAAAGATATATTTGATATCTATGTCAATTTCTAAATTTAATTCTGATATAATGGAAATAACTGAAATCAGCCATAGCACCACACTTACAAGTACATGTACATGTATATAGAATTCTTTATTTATAGCGTTCAAAAATCCAATCCTCTGTCTGAACACCCTCTAATGTGATCACCCCGGTATTATGAACACATTTCAGTGATCCTGGGAAACTCCATAGACTTAACATTGGATGAACTTCCTGTATTATGAATATCCTTTAGTTCAACGGTCGGGGAACCGGGGTAAATTACCCCAAATGGGGTAAAAATGAAATTTTTTTGGGTAATAGGGAAATTTTTCTAA
>JAQGCC010004296.1:0-13400 GCA_034698905.1 Xestoiulus laeticollis | reverse complement strand
AATGAGCATTAGGTAATTTATTTTTGCATTCATTGTGCCAAATGAGTAAAGTGTGAGAATTTGCTGCCACCTAATACACATGTGAGCAAGAGCAATACCATCTTGCTCATACTCTCCCAGCTTTTCATTCATTGTACGGCCCTGAGATGCCCGATTACCGTCGCTTCTCTCGTCGCACCATAGCTGCCCTGTTCAGAATTAGCACTAGGTGCTATTATGAACACCATTATGCCCCTTATGGAGATCATTACGATAACGTAGAGAGTGGTATGGAGCTTCCCATTAATGATCATCATTTAGGCTTAGAGGAAGAGGGAAGAATCTAGGACGACGTCAATGAAGGCCGCTACGACGGCATAGTGCAGGCCCTGGACCCCCTAAATCACCCTTCTGAAACTTCCAGTTATTCCAACAGTCATTCGTACAGTCGCCCTGATAGCCTGATAGATGTGCATGAATCCAGGTCCGAAATGGACATCATTAGTGAACAGGAGCTTGAGCAAGAAATCTTAGGACCCGTAAATAATTCTACGTTGGCTGTAAATAGTTTTACGGTAACCCATAATGTAATGGATAAGAGTGGGCCTAGTGATATTCAAATTCCCGCCATTTTGCAAACGGAAATTGGCTCTGTTTCCAAGCCAGCTGGACAGGATATTGCCTTGAGCAATTAAGATAGCGAGGAGGTGTTAGATAGCAATCACAACTATAGGATGCCGCCTTAGGGAATAGAAAATTCAGAATTTCCCACGCTTGTACCAGCTGTTAAGGAGCAAACCGGCATCGACGAATATATAGAGCGCTTACAGCAATTGCCTTCAAATTTACCGCCCCAGGATTTTACAGAAACATCGACAGGAGTGGACATTGTCTCCTGGATAGATATGGTTAGGGATACGGTGGCTAGCGCAGGTTCTAGAGAGGTTAGGGACACAATTAAGGCCCCACCAAATGTTCCGCCGCCACCACCCTTTGAGTGTGACTCCTTTGAGGGATCTTGGAGCTCCTTCCCAGGCTCAATACCTTCTGACGAACACGAGGACGAGTCAAGTTCAAATTTGCCACCAATGACTGTTCCTGATCAGGTTGCCGAAACAGACCACGAGAGGGAGATACGTGAGGCGAAAGAGTTTTTTCTCACTCAAAGTTTCGACGCTGTATGCGAACGCGATGGACGCTCCTGGCTGACTCCTGAGCCACCCTCAACACCCGTGTCAGGACTCTCTGAAACGCCTACCACTAGACTAATTAATGCTGCAATAGCTTATTTCAATGACGATAAGGGAGGAGAGCCATCCCATCAAATTAGCGAAAGTGTGATAGGCCCTGATACGGAACCAGACCCCCCAGTTAATTCCAAAACAGCTGAGGAGCATGCAAATCATTGTGACTTTACTCGGCAGCATATGCTTAGCTTTCTGAATACCGTTAATATTCCTGATGTGCCCGGCAATCTTTTGCCAGAGGAGCAGGCAACTTCCGTTGCACCACTATCCGTGCCGACCATGATGGAGCCACCCCAGTGGATTATTGATGCTCCAAAGCGCTTCGAACTTAACGCAGAGGACAGAGAGTGTTTGGACAGAGCCACGGCCCTGTCAGGCCTCACCCCCATGCATCCCATGTCTGTCCCCTTAACTCAGGCACCCCCAGAGATCCCTTGTGCTGCTGATGTTGTCCCCATAATCCCTGTGCCCCCCTCTGTCAACGTGCCGCCACCAGTGCCCTCACGCCCACCTGTGTAGGTTTTTTCAGAATGCAAAAAATGAATAAAAACACGTAAATTTTACCAGACCCTCGTATACAATTATAAACATTACAGACATATTTCCATGATACAAAAACAAAAAATTTCACAGGTCATATATAATATCTACATTTCATATATAGCAATATATACATCCATATATAACTTATATAAGTTTATAACATATAACATATATATAATTATATATAACTTTTAATATTATATATAACAGCTATATACCACCATATATGACTGTTAAATGTTTTATATTCTATATATATATATATTATATATTCTACATTTGTTTGAACACATGATTTTATTCGTTTTTTACACTCTGAAATGGCCTATATGCAGTAGGGTCGAAAGTTGGATACTCGGCAGCCGCCGGGTGGCGTTGCTGTTCAGCTTGGGCGTGGCTTGGGGGGGGTTGGGATCAGAAAAAACCGAGAGTGCACATATGCATACTGTGACATACTGGTTCACCTCTTATACTGTGCTATTGGTTGACCCTTTATAGTTTTATCCTGGTTTTATTGTGTTTACATCTTAGTACAAAAGTAAGTGAACAAAATGGCTAGTAACAGCAAGAATTATTTAGAAGTTATCGAAGAACAAAAGCACCAACTGCTGCGATACGAAAAGAGACTGAAAGGTAAATTTTTACGTATCGACTAATGACCAATTTGTGTTCAACAAAAATCTTGCAGTTTCTTGACAAAGCTCCTGTTAGGCAGTAATATATTTACATGTACATGTACGTGTCACTTCGTCCAAGGTGTCACTGACAAGTTGCGTTGACAAGCTGTACATGTTGTCTGTGGCGACCTGCAAATGCGTCGCACATGAGGATTTTCTTTTTCTTTAGCTCTAAGCCAGACTTTAAGGAGCGTTTGGCTATCCTAATACCCAGGCCACACTAGGGTGTTAACACGCACGTTTGGATAGCCTCAAAAAGAGAATGGAATGCTTATTTTATTTGCACGTGAGATAAGCATACGTTAAGCGGTCTCAAATTAATTCCAAATTCATTTTTGATGCCTTAAGTGGCCAGACAAAGCCCATGCATCAGTGAAAAAAATCATAAAGCTATAGTCCAGTTTGCAGAATAACATTTAAAAAGGGATCAAGCAGTTTGGAATAAGATTTTATTTACTGATGAATTCATCAATAAATAAAATCTTATTCCAAAATGCTGGAGCCCTTTTGAAATGTTCTTATGCAAAATGGACTATAGCTTTACGCTTTTTGTCAATGATACATGGCTCTTTTCTGGCTACGTTTCCATTACATTTATTTTTTCTGAAAACAATGTGCCCATTTTTAGGGTTGACAAACCTTATGCAGATGTGTTTAAGTTTTGAAGCACTTAATTTGGGTTTTTTCTTCACAGTGCATAGAATCCATCTTTTATCAGAAGCAACAAATATATTTTTTGGAGCTCTTCTAAGCATTACTTATAATTTTTTTTTTTATGTCTTGATGATATGCTGGATGGTTTGTGGAACATTTTGAATCATTTCAGCAATTTGCCTGATGGATTTTCCATCCTGATGATGGACAATGCTCAATTTGCGTTCTTTCCATGTAGTATGGGCTCTCATAACAAAAATACATAGTTTTCCTTGATAAACAAACAAAATGGAAAGAAAATGAAATTCACAATCTTATTTGAACTATTATAACTTATCTGCATGTTCAAATGTCTTAGAATTCCATGAAATTGGGACTGTATGATTTTCACTTTAACATTGCTTAATTTCCTGTATAATTTACATTTGACAGTGAATTGTGTATTTATCTGTGTTAAAATTATCTCATGCATATCTTCATGTGTGTTATATTCCAAAAATAACATAATTAGAAAGAAATTAGCATGTTTAAAATCGTGAGCTTTTTGCTGTGTGTGAACAAATGCTAAAATCCACACGAATTCTTATCATAAAATAAAAATTCAATTCCCTTTTTGAGGCTATCCAAACGTGTGTTAACAGCCTATTCTGGCCTGGGTCTTTAACAAGGTTTTTAATGATAAAATAATTTTTGCAGAAGATATTAATGTGCAAATTTTATAATTCTATTTAGGCTAGCCAACCATGCGTTTGCAGCCTAGTCTGGCCTGGGACATTGTGAATAAAAAAGTTGAATGTTCTACAGGGTGGGCCAATAAAAGTGAGAACATCTCGTCAAATGTGATTTAATCACATAAAAGTAGTTTAACTATACCCATACTAGATTTAATAGTTTACTGATTAACTTATTTACATATGTAGCTACATGACGTCATTTTTTCGACTGTTTCCGGTCGCCATTTTTAATTTTTCATCAGCCCATTGTTAACGTTGTCTGCTTTTTTAAAATTTGTTGCCCAGAATGACAAAAATCTGCAGAAGACCGTATTCTGATTAAACATTTGCGAATTGAAAAACAATGGGGTGCTCTACAAGAAAAAGTCTACCTTCGGCGAAAATTACTACGGTTGAGCAGCTCAAGTTGGCAATAATCAAGGAATGGCGAAATATGACGCAATGATACATTGACAAAAGCATTAACGAGTGGCGACAACGCTGAGAAGCAAGGAGGATATATTGAAAATGATTTCAGATTAGCTAAATATTTTGCAAAAAAAGTGTAAGAAGATTTATAATTAATTAAATTTTATATTTAAATAATTCATATGCTACGAGATGTTCTCACTTTTATTGGCCCACCCTGTATATAGTTTGAGTTGTCTTTGAAGAGTTCTTGAGATTCTGGATAAAAATATTATTACACTCGTATTTATCCAGAATCTCAATAACTCTTCAAAGAGTACTCAAAATATACAATAACTCTTCAAAGAGTACTCAAACTATATATATATATATATACATGTAGAACAATCTACTTTTTCAAACTCAAAAGAATAATAAAATCTTTATGTGCGACGCGGATGCACATGCAGGTCACCACAAACATTTTATGACAATTCATGATTACGGCTGCTTAGAACGAGTAAGTTATTGTTTGGCCAACACGATTCCCTCAAGATCAACTCATAAAAATGTTCAGGTCTTGGCAACTATGATATAAATGTACACGTATGAACAGTAAGCAAAAGTAGGCTAGGGGCAGATGAGCGATGCGGGAGTGGTACTTGTACGCTATTATGAATTAAGGAATGCAGACACGTATGTAATCCAGATGGTAAAATGCAAAAAAAAAATTGTCAGTATTATAACAATTAATTTGCTGCAATCTGCAACTCCTGCTAAATTTTATGAAAGGATACATCTTGATATCGTGGCTGCAGTGGAAAAAATATGGGACTTAATTTTTTGGAAACTATCCTTAGGTTCTAAGATTCCAAATACATGTATATAAATCTTTTCTGCAACAAACCAATCAGTAAATAAGGACTTATGTATGAAAAAATATGTTCATGCTGGTAAAGTTGTTTAGATTGGGTAGACATTAGCAGAAAGCGGGGTCCATAAATGACGTCACGCAAGAGTGGGGATCGTCTAGCAAAAATTACCGAATAAAGTATGCCGCTTCTCCGTCTGCATCGCTCCCATCGAGACGCGACATCTGGCCATCCAGCTGCTATCGATGTGTACACACTTTTACTGTGCCAAGGGGCAAACAGAAATTTATGGACTGCCCCTTTAAGCTAACATCTGCACGATCAAAACATTTCCAGCATGAACATATTATTTCATAAATAGTTCTGATTAACATGAAGAAGATAGGTAAGAAAGCGACCTTTTGTAAATATAAAATTTAAAAGTGTGGGTTGTTGCAGAAAAGAGATATATTTGGAATCTATAAGTCTGAAATAAATTCCAGAAATATAATTTCATGAACATCCTGGTTGGGTCGAAATTCAGAAATTTAAAAAAAAAACACTAATATAAATTTTATATAAGTGTTTTCTTAAAAAAAAAGATAACTTCATGGACAAATGCAACAAATTATGTGGGCCGGATAAGCTCATCACCCGCCTGGATGTGGCCCTCTTGCATGCCAGCGTAGAGGAGACTGAACGTCTTGCATCCAAAGTTACTTCATCTTGCATCAACCCCCAGTCTTTTAACTTTTAAAAAGTGACTCCTCAAATGGCGACCCTGCAGGAATACTTTCTATGGTCTCCCCCACCAAGCCTTTAAATACTACTAAGAGGCTTCCTTCAACAGCTTATGGGACACCTTACCCTCCAACAGCTTTTGGTGTTAAAGCCCCATCCAAACTTCCAGAAGACATGGGTATTTCCATGCAACGAAGTTGAGTAAGACCAGCAACCAGTGATGCCTGGGATTCTGTAGCTGTGCAACAAGCATTTCAACTCCAACTCTGTGCTGCCCTACGGACGACGGCAGTTAGGCGTGTTTGTAGTGCCAGACCCCAACAAAATACAACAGACATGGTTTCTGCTCAAGATGATTTGGACCAACTTTAAGACACCAGAAGCCAGAGTATGGTTCAACTTTTGGTTGCCAATCAAGAAAAAGACTAACTAAAACTATGATTAGGTCAACTGAATGCTAAGTTTAAAACTAAGGAAAGTCAAGTACATACCTTTACAACTTCTGGGGCAAACAACACTCCCTTCTATGCATCAGTTACTGCAACACCTGTACAAGATTAACAAACCCCTCCCACTCTACAATCCTCTACGCAACAACCTCCCCCTGCACAAACAACAAACACATGTAAATATTTTTGCTGCCAATCCAATCAAAATTTGCTACTCTGGTGGTAGAAAATGCTAATCTTTCAACCAAAAAATTCAAACGGACAACTAAGAGAGATGGACGAGTATTAAATAGTACCTCTATTGAGCACCAACAGCAAGTCATCACATCACTAAAAATAGCAAGTTTCTTAAGGTGGTGCCCCCTAGCTCTTGTCACCCCCGCGTCCTTAGCACTGCTGTAGACATCTCCATTCATGATGACTAATAAACGAGCTGGTTAATGTGTCAGGGTCGGCTGAGGTCAGGGAACATACCTTAACGGGTACAAGGCGGGGTCGAGGTGGAAGCCTTTAACGGATGAAAGCTAAATTCTTTTTTCAGGTATTAAGTACAACTTAGGATGGGCCGAGGTCAAGGCCCCCATCCTAGTCTGTTAGTTGGTAATTCTTCTAATTCGCGAACAGTAAATTGTGTGGCTCCCTTTTTAGTCTGTATTTACAATGTTTAAGTTGACACTTAGTCCCCTTGTCCCAGCAGAACCTGATCGGTTGTTTGTGTGCACGATTGGCCACAGACTGACTTAGTTTCGTCGAAGGTGTATAAACAATAAACATTTCTCGCAATTTGTTTTCTGGCTGACTAATGCCCGTCATCAAAGATGGCCCGGTGGCCAACACTTGCGCCCGTGGCGGTTCTTCGACCGACCCCTCACATGGTGGAGGTACAATCGAACCACCTACTTCGTCGTTTGCTAAAAGCGATATGACTACAAGAACACCTCCCGGTTCTCCAGCCAAAGTTCCAGTTTCTACTGCGACCTGGCCGAGGCCGGCTTTGAAAACTACGCCGCCGACATTTTCTCCGACGGGTGCGGTTCCAAAGTTGGTTTCGTATGAAACGTCTACTAAACACCGTTATTCGGAATCTAAAGATTCGTCGGACTATGCAGAGTTCGTCATGAAATTTACTGCTCCACAAGCACCAAAAATTAACGGACCTTGTGAGGCTTTGGCTAGATCACTACAGGGTCTGCTCGATGAAGCTACTTGTTTACGAATTAAAGCAGGTATCGCCTATCTTATTGCTTCCTTACCGGTGGTCCCACCTGTCGACAATGTCCAACTACAACAACCCACAAATACCTTATCAATTCCTTACGGAGTTTGAATCAATGGCGGTATCTGAAGGTTTTTCGGAGACTGAATGGCCTTCTCAGTTTCGTTCGCAATTAACTGCTACGGCTTTGGACTAATTTCGTAATAATGAGCCTCGCTTGAAAATTTTGCTGTGGTCGAAAATGCAGAGTGTTTTTTGTGATTTTTTTACGACATTTGTGCAGTTGGGGCTCGCAAGCGTCGGTTGGAATATCGCTAGCAGGGCCCTGAAGAACGAGTTTAAGCAATATATCATTGCTATTCATTTATTGTGCCGACAAGTTAATCCAAACATGTCAGAGGAGGATCGCATACAGCATGTGCAGAAAGGGCTGCTTGATCTATGGAAGAGTTGAAAACAAAACTTATGCTAATTGAGGAGTCTTTTGAGAAGCGATATGTTCCGACGTTCGATAATTTCTCCGCTCCTTTCACAAACCTATCCTTATCGTTATATGTCGATACAAGATTCCCCCGACCTAGATTTAATTCCTAGTGGCGTCAACAAACACCTGGACGACAGTATGCTCCTCCAGGTTCACAACCACAGAGATGCTTTGGTTGCGGTCAACCGGGACATGTCCGTCGTACATGTCCCATTCCTTTACACCTTCAGCTTCCTTGTCCCCCACCGCGCATTACTATAATTCTGGAGTACCCACCCAAGTAACAATTTTCTTCATTTTGACGTCATTTTTGTTGGCAAAATAGCGTCTTGTTGACCCAAAATATGACGATTTATGGACCGACAATTTAAATTATTTTAATGTGGGAAAAGTTAAAAATACATTTATTCCGTCGACTTTCCTCCACTGAGGATCTGTGTACATGTCCTATTAAACCCCTTTTTTTGTTTTTTTTTTGGAGAAAAATTCCTACACCTAGAGAGTTTTGAACCTACAACTTCTACACTAACAGCCTAGCGCCCTAACAACCTAACTATGGAAGTGACCTACTTAAGGGTTGCTAACATTTGTAGAGGAAGAGGAATTGGACCTTAGGGCTTGTACTACTTATAAGCCAGCTATTTTTAGGTAGAATATTCTATGTGTGAATTTTATACAATGATTCACAAAGACCTGGCTATTGTAACTTAGACATAAAACGAATTAAATCTTGGTTTTTACTTAAGACAAAGTAATTTAAATCAGACTGGTCTCCACATAACGCCATATTTCAATATACTGTTCAATATATTGCAAAGTCTGGCAATTAATATACCAGACCAGGGGCCGGCAACCTTCAAGGACGGAAGAGACAAAAGTTAAAATTTACAAAATTTTTCAGTTTTTAAAGGACCACTTTTTGTATTATGGTGGTCATTTTTTTAAGTCTGATATAAATATATATACACATACACAACTTGACATCGAAAGAGCCACAACTTGACACCGAAAGAGCCGCAGGTTGCCGAACCCTGTACAAGACTTATATTATGTCAAGTAGCTTAAGATACTTTAGCCCAGTAAGACACACTTGTGAAAATATTTAGATATGAAGACCTACATAATACTAGGAAACTTTTTATCATTGTCTTAGACCTTTTCAGAATCTGTCTTACTTTTAAAAAAAGACACTTGACGAAAGTATCTTAAGACATTTCATAAGTGTCTTACTTACTATACAAAAATATCTTTATGCATTCCACAAAATTATTTTTGTAGTGTTTTAAAATGATTTTGTAGAATGCATGCATACATATATTTCTGTATAGCAAGACACTTATGAAATGTCTTAAGATACTTTCATCGAGTGTCTTACGACATTTTTGTAGTATTTTAAAATAATTTTTTGGAATGCATAAAATATGTGTATAGTAAGAAACTTATGATATGCCTTAAGATACTTTCGTCGAGTGTCTTAAGACATTATTGTAGTGTTTTAAATTGCTTTTGTGGAATGCATAACTATATTTGTGTATAGTAGGAAACTTATGAAATGTCTTAAGATACTTTCGTCAAGTGTCTTAAGACATTTTTGTAGAGTGTTTTAAATGTGGAATGCAGAAATATATTTTTGTATAGTAAGAGCCGGTATGTTGCACCAACAATTAAAGGTTAAGAATAACCTAGGGTTAACCTGTTTTATAACACTAGTTTAACCCTAGGGGTAAATGGAAAGAAAGGTAAACCCAGCAAGTAGGCAGGGTTAACCTCGGGTTAATATTCTAGAATTATTTGGCGGCCATTTTGTTTCTGCTTGTTGGAACATTGGTTCTATAACCCTGGATTGTTTTATCAAGGGTTAATTGATGCAACACATACAGCAAACCTGGAGGTTAACCAGGAGTTATATTTTAACTCGAGGTTAGTAAATCTTAGAATTTCACCTCAGTTGGTGCAACCGGCACTAAGACACATATGAAATGTCTTCTTCTAACAGTAAGACAGATGCAGTTATTCTGAAAAGGTCTAAGACTATGATAAAAAGATGGTCTTTTTTTTTGGTGATAAAAAGGACGTCAATTTTTTGTTTTTGTTTGGTCATTTTTTGGTCACAAAAATGGCGTCATTATTTTGCTTTTTAGTTAGTCATTTTTTGGTCATAAAAATGACGTCATTTTTCGGTCATTTTCGACTTAAGACGCGTTTTTTGAAACAATGACCAAAAAATGACGTCAATTTCACGTCATTTTTGTATCCCCTTGCTACTTGGGCAGGTGCTGGTGGAACATCTCTTGTACACGTTTTGACATATTTACAAGGAAATTTAGCTCAATCTGGTAGCTTATTACCAATTACCAATATTGCATAATCCCGCGATTGAGAAAAAAATGTTTTACGCCGGTGGTGGTCAAATAATGGCTTTAGGTATTGTGGATGTCCCAATCACGATCCTGGGTCCAACACTACGTTTTACACTACGTGTCTAACAAAGTTCAAGTCCGCTGCTTCTCCTAGGATTGGACTTTATGAATTATTTGTTTCGAACAGGCAAATCAACGCCCAACTGCCCTTCCACCCGATCTCCCTGCAACCTTCGTTCGCTTTTTTGATATGCACCCGGAAGAGCTTAAAGTTAGTACGGTACCACCGCACCATATAGATTCGCAAGGTTTGAAGCCGACGTTTCAACCTTCTCGGCGGGCATCCCCGCTGATGCGAAAAGTTATTGCGGATGAGTTTCAAGATATGTGCACCAAAGGTATTTGCGTTCCCAGGAGTCCTTATTTGAGTCCCGTCGTTTTTGTATGCAAATGCGATAGTACAAAGCGTTTTGTATTGACTATCGTCAACTCAACCAACAAACCAAAACGTACGCCTACCCACTGCCCCGAATCGACGACGCGCTCAACGTCCTATAGGGTAGCAAGTTTTTTGCTACCCTAGATTCAATGTCGGGTTATTGGCAGTTTACAATGCATAAGTATGATCAGGAGAAAACGGCTTTTTCATGCCCTCAGGGGCACTTCGAGTTTACCAGGATGCCGTTCGGCTTGTGACACGCCACTGCAACTATGCAACGAGGTTTAGACCATCTTTTGATCGGGCTATAGTGGGGTACCTGTTTACAATATTTAGATGACGTGATCTTTCTCGATGCTACCTTCCACCGATTTTTAGTCATACTGTGGTGTGTTTTTGACATTTTGGCATCGGCTAACTTCCGATTAAAACCCTCCACATGTTTTTTTTGGCTTCTCGCAAGTTTATTACTTGAGACATATTGTTTGTACACAGGGAGTTGCGGCGGATCCTGATAAGACATAGGCGATCAAGCAGTTCCCGTTACTCAAGACTCGGAAGGCGATTCGTAGCTTTTTAAGATTAGGCGCTACTATCGACGGTTTATCAAATCTTTTGCTGTTCGTTCCGCTCTGCTCACTGCATTAACATCGGAACTTAAAGACTTTCATCGGGATGATGCATGTCAAGCTTCTTTCAATTTAATTCAATTTCTTACCCTGCAGTCAGCATGTGGTATGCCATGTGGCAGGGGGCAAATTGCCAGAATTTTTAATGGGAATTAAGAGTATACGGTCGTGGCCGATTTTTGGGGAACTATCCCGACATTTGCCTTTATGTGCCTATATAGGCGATTAAGGAAGGTTGTGGGAAACCACGAAAAACCACAACCAGGATCGCTAACCGAGGTTCGAACCCGGGTCTCCCGAAATCAAGGAGCTGAGCATATAACCACTAAGCCAACCTTGTCGGTATTCGACAAACTACTTACGGCCCTGTGCTCCACTCCAATTTTGGCCATCTTTAACCAAAGTCTTCCCTTGACGTTACACACGATGCTTCGTTGCAGGGCCTAGGTGCTATATTACATCAAGGCACAGGCTTTTAAATGAGTTATTTCCTACGCTAGTCGTTCTTTTGCTCCAGCAGAGACACGTCATACAATCACAGAATTGGAGGCGTTGGCGATCTTTTGGGCGTGTAACAAGTTTTGTCACTATCTGTTGGGCTCTACCTTTACTATTGTCACCAACCACCACTCTCTTTGTTTCATACGGCGTATGTCCGATCCTTCTGCCAGAGTGGAGCATTTGATCGCTCGTCTTGAGGAATTTCAGTACGTCATTCATTATAAATATTGCGGTTTACACAAAAACGCTGACTGCCTTAGCAGATTCCCCCAAATGGAAAGTGATACTTGTGAAGATGATTATGCAATTCAGACTATTATGCAGGCATCGGACATCAAGAATGCGCAACAACCTGATCCTAAAATTGATCAACTCAGCGAAAGTGCTCTTGTGAATACAGTGGTTGACACCGGTTACCTGTTACTAGACGGTGTCCTTTATTTTTTTCAAACTAATGATCCATCACGGCTACTTTTGGTGGTTTCATATCTCTGCCATCTTCGAATTCTTCACGATGCCCATTATCACCTCTGGGCTAGTCATTTTGGTACATCAAAGACAATGGCGGCTATATCTCAGTCTAATTACTGGCCATCCTAGAAGTGTGATGTTACCCGATATGTGGCCTCTTGTAAGGCATGTCAACGTGTTAAACTACCCACGGGACATATCGGTTGGGGGTGGCCTTGGTCATCCCCAATTGATATGTTGACACATTTATGCATTTTGGGGATTTGGATAAAAGAGTGGAGGGTGGAAGCATGAGGGACAGTCGAGGCGGAAGCCTTTAATGGATAGAAGCTAAATTCTTTTTTCGGGTATTAACTAGAACTTAGGGTAGGCCGAGGTCAAGGCCCCCATCTTAGTCTGTTAGTCGGTAATTCTTCTAATTCGCGAACGGTAAATCGTGCAGCTTTCTTTCTAGTCTGTATTTACAAAGTTTAAGTTGATACTTAGTCCCCTCGTCCCAGCCGAACCTGATACCAATTCCCTGGACTAATTTTTGTGATAAGCTGTTTGGGTGCACGATGTATAACCAATAAACAATAAACAATATTTCTCGCACTTTGTTTTTTGGCTGACTCTTATGCCCGTCACCGGAGATGGCCCGGCAGCCAGCACTTGCGCACGTGGCGGTTCCCAGACTGACAAAATTTTAGGCTGCCAAGCTGGGCTGTCTAAAATCTGTTAGGCCAACCAAATAGTGTTAAAAAGTACCTCTATTGAGCACAAAGAGGAAGTCATAACGTCCCTAAAAATAGCAAGTTTCTTAAGGTGGTGCCCTTAGCTCTTGTCACCACTGCGTCCTAATCACTGGTGTGGACATCTCAATTCATGATGACTAATAAACGACCTTGGCCCTATCCCACAAAACTACAGCACTAATAAATTACTAGTTACAAGTTACAAGTACAAATAAATATGGAGTAATTAAAATAGTGTTCCACAAAGTTGGTGCAAGCACTTGTAAAATTAACTAATATTTTACAAGTGAAGTCAATATTTTAC
>JAQGCC010004295.1:0-13402 GCA_034698905.1 Xestoiulus laeticollis | reverse complement strand
GTCAACTGATTTACCTTAACGAGAACGCATTGGAAAAACATACAGTGCTGTCAATGTGGTTAACATTAAGGGAGGCAGGCTCAATCCCTCTAGTTTCATTAGAGGGATTGGCGCGCCCCCCTTAATGCTCCTTTAATGTTAACCACATTGACAGCACTGTATATTTTTCCAATGCATTCTCGTTAAGGTAAATCAGTTGACGGGGCATTAAGGGAGGCGCACAATCCCTCTATTAGTTTAACGTGATACCACAACGTCTTTGAGGAGCATAATTCATTTTTTAGTTTATCGTTCTCGTTAAGATTAAAGGTAACCTGTCAATCCCTCTACTATTGTCGAACGGACACATTGTACCAAACCAATCCTTGCAAAAGTTCTGGAATGCCATGTTCACTACGCTTCAGAATCATCTACAGGCTCCTCGTCGTATTCAGCCTGAATCTCATTAGTAGGCCGAAGATCAATGGCAAATTTCTTTGGCCTGTTCTTAAGTTCTTTCGCCTTGACGGTCATTGAGAATATCTTGAAGGCCGTGGCGAGGGCAAAGGTCAAGCGCCTTGCAGTTTGGCGCGAATCGCACACGAACGCGTGGCATGTAAAAGGATGGACTTCCCTAACATTATTAGTTTCCCGCACTGTAATCATGGCAAAGATTCGGGTGTACACCAGGTCCTGGACTCCGTAGGATATCATGTGAATGGCATAGATGCCGGTTTGGACCTTCTTGCGATTGCCTGGCATCTCGGCGACCATGACTCCGTGTTCTGACACCGTTAACTTCAGGTAAGGCAGGGTATCTCCAGGTTTCATTTCCCTCGCTTCCTTCACCATTGAATCCACGGGTTTCCTGGTGTATCTTATTCCCCACAGTCCTGCAGCGTCTCTCCTCCCCAGGTATTTGGCTTGGAAACTCACCGGCAAGGTTTCTTCGTAGTTCGGTTCATCTCTTCCTGCTTCAGCATCACCCTGCGAGTTGTCCTTTATGGATGCGGATTCCATAGTTGAAATCATGCTGGAAATGTCTCCAAAATCGCAAGAGTCGTCTTCTGGCACTTGTTGAGCTTGCCTTTGCAGTATGGGCGAATGCTCCGCTGCTTCCAGCGTTGATGGTTCGGTGCTGTCCATTATGCACCACTGAAGGCAGGAAGTCAGAAAAAAAAAAATACACCCAACAATGAAAGGCCTAACTTAGACAATAGAAAGGTGGTTGGAGTACCTTCAAGGATTGCATCAAAAACCAAAAGCTTGTAATGTCGTTTTTACCTACTGAGCGGTTTCCGCGTGTTAACAGGAAGTGGCTAATTATGTGTGCCGAAATTACCTGCAGTTGCCCTGTAGAAACAGTCGGCTTGGAGTGCTGGAGAATAGCAACTGGATGATGATGAAGGTTAAAATATGGGAAACGAAAACGACTCAAAATGGCCGATTTTCAGGAACGTAATTAAATGTGTTAAGAGACAGACTATATGTGGCAGATTACGCCTTCGATGTTATCTTGAACGACGCATTCTGTCATGCATGGTGGTGACATATATGCAATTATAATCGCTTCAAGATTAGAACTGATTAAGTTTAGGCAGGTATTCGCTTGCCAAAAAATCAGCCAATGACATGCTCTTGTCCTAAGCTCAAAATGCGATAAACTTTAATGACGAGCATGTCATAAATAACACGATCTGATATGGATTCAAAAAGGTATATAGCCTCATAAAACAGCATGGCGATTGTAAAATGATGTAAAACAGTAGGGAATCAGTACAAAACAAATATCTTCAATAGTCAACATTACTGAATCATAATTTTAACTGGCATTGAACAACTCGTAATACATATATATATATATATATATATATATATATATATATGCACATACAAAAATAATGAGCAGAAATTGAGCAGAAAAACATCTCAGTGTATTTTTTGCAGAAACTATTATGCAGAATTCTTTTAAAACAGAAAACGTGGGATCAACTTTCCACCATAATTCTGCGTAATTTTTTTTGCAAAGATAGCCTACATACATGTACATGTGTGCAGAAATTTACATGATGAAAGGCGTCTGCTGCATTTTCTTTTCTTGCAGTTAATTTTCATTATACATTGTACAAATACATTAAACTGTATAAGGTACCATATACATTGTATAATGCCAAGTGCAAGTTATAAGAATTTCTCTAACGATTTTTTTTTTAATTTAGCAATTTTAGTTTCTGCAGAAATGCAGCATAATTGATTTTTGCAGAAAAAGACACCATAATTCTGCATGACGATTAGCCGGGTGAATCCTGCAGAATTCTGAGAAAAAAATTTTGTATGGTTGTATTAAAAAAAAGTATTTTTTGTAAACTATTCCAATAACGCGATACATTCACATGTAGTAAGTATTTTTAAATTGCTTAATCTATTAAATGTGAAAAGTTAGATTTTTTGACGCTGTTTCTGTTTTGTTTCAATATACAGCTTTGGTGTAATTGGTTATTTTTTATTCTTATTTATAACGAAGTACTTGTAACAATATACATTTCGTTTTGGTCACTGTGAATCCACAATAAGGAAAGGAAAGCACAGTGTGTTTAGTTGCCATTTCAAAAACAATTTCTCGAATGAATACATTATGCTCATTTCTATTTCGAATCAAAGTTTTAAAAATAAATTTCGGAAATCCTGTGTAAGTTATCCAATTTCCTCGTCTCTTCAAGGTCTCTCAAGCATGTTTGCATGCAGTTGGCAAGTTTATTCAAAAAATGTTATGCTGTTCGTGTATTATTAAATTTGAAAATGAATAGAAGCAATTTTTCGGACATAAATCATATAATTGGCATATTGTCAATAAATTTTTCTCATTCTGGGCGTAACCAAACAACAGATGTTATGAAAGTATACATTAGTATAAAAAAATAAATTATACCAGCTGAAATGCTCAATCACAATTTTAATGTACACGCACGATTCTGGACACAAATTCAAACGTATTATAAAGTCTTCATATCCCAGTTTTTTCTTCTTCGATTTCAGCTCAGACATAATAACTGGTACCTTGTATCTCAATCAAGGAATCTTTGATTATCTGGCGTCAGTATTCTGAGATTAATCAAGGAGAGCTTAACTATAAGATCGTTATCCCAAATCGCAAGTCAATTTTACTTATACGCTGTATTTATTGGACTAAAATTAATCGTCGCTAGATTATAGATTTTGGTGAGCTTAGTACTGCACACGTATGTTATCAGTGATCATTTCTGTTCCAATCTTCCTGATTTTCAAAGGCAAACATAAGACCTTTGGTATGCATTCCCAATAATTAACATTTCATTTGAAAAATAAGCAAAAAAACTTGTGACTAATTATAGTGATTTAAAATTTCTTATATATGTACACCTGTTCTTTTAAATAAAAAATAACATTTTGCAGAAATTTCAGTTTTGAAAATATCAACATATCGTAATCGTAAATGAACATGATAATCCGTTATCTGAAATGGCACAGTGTTTCTGCGGATGTGGTAGCGGGTTTATTGATGTGGACAATAAATCATTTAAAAAAAAATAATGTATAAGGTTATTGAAAGCTCCTGATAACTCCAGAATCGATTAGATTATAACAAAAATTGTGACATGAACACGCATATCACTGACTTTTTTGTGTATTTATTCCGACCCAATTTCCCCAGAATTTCAACCTTGAATTTCGAAATTACGTTGAAGTTACCATTGTACCAATAAATACGTATGTACATGTATACCAGTTTAAACAGCAATTCAAACAATGAGCTGACCAAGGGAATACCTGTTAAATATTTTACACGTCATGGAAAATGATATCAGAATGGATTTCCAAATGGAAATAAATTGAGGCTTGGTCAGTTAGTCCTTTATAATACACAGATGAAATTGGATTATTATTACGGAATGAATTATTTAAGGAAAAAAATTTTTATGAATAATCGATCGTAATTTCAAATTTTTACTTTTTATAGCCATTTATAAAATCAAATTTATAAGAAATATTAATTAATTATTATGTTTAAAATGTAAAATGTAACGATGAAAAATCACACAAACATTTGAAATTTCTACCGCATAATATGAGTTTATTCTCAGGCTTGTTTGGGAAATATAATACAGTAGGCTACATGAACAGGATAATCATTAACAATAAACAATTATTCTTATAAATGAGCATATATAACAGCCAAATATACATGTATGTTCAAAATTACTTATCACATGCTCATATAAATAAAACATTAAAAGAGAATACCTGTAATTTCCAGAACATGTAAGTAACGTCTAAGCACATTAACATTAATTATCTGTACATTAAATACTAATGAAATAAACTATTGAATAGATCATATCATTGTTAGATGCACAACTTCACAAAGTTTGGATTGGTAATTGTCTTAATTACATATCTTTTCAAGCTTCTGATACTTGCGACGTGGCATCTTCATCTTGCAGGTTATTCTCGTATCTTTGTATATCCATAGATTGTTTTCTGTCAGGAATGTTAGCTTCCATGGCATCTTCTGTTTCAATGAACAATTTGAATGCCATCGCAAGTGCCCTAATTAGTTGATTAACTGCTTCTGCATTATCGCAGCAAAAACAATAGCATTCAAATGGAAAATTATTTGTAGGGGTTGTTTCCCGAATGACAATCATTGCGAAAATGGCTTTATAGACCGAATCTTGGCAACCGTAAGATATCAGATTGATGGGGAAGAAACGATCTTCACACTTTGGATTCCTGTTATGTCTGGAAGCCACGATTTTTAGGCCAACTTCAGAAATTTCCAAGTTGTATGCTGGCAATGGTACGTGTTCCCGACGAGCTTTGGCTTCGGCTTTTGCTTTGGTCACAATGTCCTCCACAGGCCTTCTCGTGTATTCTATTCCCCACATTCCTTGTGTAGGACACTTGCCTAGGTACTTCACTGGAAATACCTTTGGCAATGTTTCGTTCAAGTTTCTGTCACAGGCGAGGTCCTTGTACATCTTTTGCTTCATTTTAATTTCGTTCTCCATTGCTATTTTCTTCACTTATAAAACAACTCGACAAAATTGGATGGAAGCTTAATCCTTCTGGAAATGTACGCCAATGTCCTTAGAAGATCATTGACGCAATGAATGCTTCTGGTAAATGCACCTTTCAATTCCAGAGCTGGGAGTTTTTGTGATTGATAGCAACATGTATATCTCAAAAGGATATATGTGAATACAACGATCATAAACTGTTAACTCGAAAATACCTATCACTAGACATTTTGATAAGCTATTAACACCGTTGCCATGACAGCCACATTTTGGTACGAAAATCCAACAGGTTATCGTCAGAATGATTTTTTGCAATATATAGACCTTGGAGTTATTGCCCAATAAAATCATTTAAAGACGACAATAATAAGATAAAAAAATGCGATAAATAAGTTGAGAGGCAACAACATGTACGATACATGCAGTACATGTATGAATATATACATGCAGTTCTGAAGCTACATGTATATAATATAGCAACACAAATATTGAGATCCCATGACAGCATCAGAGTTTTATGCTGTGATACCTTTCAAGATATTCCCTGGGGTGCATGCATTACATGCATGGGGTTATTGAAATTTTATGATGTGCTGAATACAAAATTCCATCATCAGTGTTAGCTGTAAAAGATAATTTATTTACAAAAAACAAATCAAACATTATGCTGTACAATTGTATGTCTATAAACAACGCTTGGCTACGACAAGGAATAGGAATTAATAATTGAAGGGTTACCTGCAAAAGTAAAGTGCATGTCTGGGGTTTTCAAGTGTCCTGAACCATACATGTAGGCTAATGTTCAGTATATTCTATATCATTACACCGATCTTAAGGCCGGAATTCATAGTCGTCGAGTAAGCACTACTTGTGTGTTAAAAGTATTCAAATAAGTACTACTTATACGACTATGAATTCCGGCCTAAGTATTCTAATGTATTAATTACTAAAGATATCAGCTGATTGTATCAGCAATAAAATTAATATCTAGAAGCCTGATACGAAGAAAACTATAGGCAAATGAGTTTTCAACTCTCTATAAGTTCCTGATAGAATTTAATTAATATACATGTATACCGATATACAGTATGTAATGATAAAAATTAATTGTTTTTAATTCTTTATCATACATAGCAAATACAGTGGAGTCTCGGTAATCCAATTAAGCTCCAATCCGACTTTTTTCTACTTAGATTGAAATTAGATGTACAGTGTATATAAAGTAAAGCATGATAAAGTGACCACCACTGCATAGTGACCTTTTAAATTGGTTTTAGTACATACTATACATGTATGTTTTCCTTCGTTCAAAATCTGCATACCACCTGTATACAGTTGACAAACTTTGCCCTTTTTTCGGGCATGGTCATCTTTAGCAGACTTTACTGTGCATGTACTATTATTCCTATATACTGTATAAGGTATATTTAGCATGATTTTATTTCAAAATTGCGTTTGTATCCTAACGTTCATGAAAATTCCACTGTATACTGTACTTACTAATATTCTCCATAATTTTATTGAGTTCATTAAAAAGTGGACAAAATTGTTCTACATAATCAAAAATGTGTACAAAATTACAGTAAATTATTACTATTATTTTTTCAATTTAATTTCAAAATTTAAGGGATTTGATATAACAGCTAGCATAATACATGAAATACTTTTAATATAAAAGTAGAAAAAAAGTAGCGCCCGATATGGGACTTGAACCCATGACCCTTGGATTAAAAGTCCAATGCTCTACCGACTGAGCTAACCGGGCACACGATGGATGGCGTCCATAAACTATTATATAACTGCAATGAATTGGTATTTTTTCCAATTTTAACAATTATTTTTTATCATAATTGGAACAAATATCGCCGGTTTTCCTATTCTTAATTGCACAAAATTATTAGCCAGATCAATCGCTATTAGGATTTCAATTCGTCACATATTATTAGGCCTAGCCACTAAATATATAGTCTACGTGTCCATACGTTATCATACGCTTTAAAAAGGTTATCGCTACTAATGAAATTTACAAAAATTAATCTCGTCAAGATTAAGAAAGCAGGACATGATTTTTTTTAATTAATCACGTGATTTGTAATTTATCAGCAAGCACCTTCACCAGTTGACCCACAATGCCACCGTGCACAATAGAATTGCCCACAGCGCTTTGTAAAAACAACAGCGCTTCACCTTAAAGCTGTTCATTGCCGTAGTGATTGCAAGTGCTTTCGCATGGCGCCAAATTTGAATTATCAAAAATTCAAATTCATTATTTTGATGGTTGGTGAACATTTCACAACGCTATTCTAAATACAGGATCAAATCCAACGTTAGTTAAAGAATTTAATAATCCTATTCACAATTATTTTCCATTGAAACAACATATATGCTATTTATGAGTGACCCATAACGTCAAAATGATATTTCCAAAATAAGTGCCGTTAGCTAAAATTGCATTGATATTAAACAGGTCAAGATTACTGGCCTAATTAAAAATCACAAGAAATAAATTAGCATAAATGTCGATTAAACACGAAGGTATTTTCTATGCAAGTGACTGCACTGCATATCAATTCTACATTAGTATACACATGATACATCACCATAACCTAAATGTGTCCAGGAGCAGGCAACATGTATTTTATCTATTTTATCGAGTGTTCCACCACTAGTTATGACCACTTCAATAAAAAAAGGTTATATTGTGAGTGGGATGGACTTTGAAAAAAACATCTAAATTTGGAGATGCGTCTACTCCTTATTAGTTTAGATGACGTAGGCGCTATGTTACCCCTTTAATAATTGTTACGAAATGTTTATTGAATTGTGGCTGCGGGTGAATGGCTTCGTCATGAATTTAATCCACTCCAAGACGAGCTGGTGGGCTTTTGGCGTGTTTCAAATATACAAAACAAAACTTCCCTACAACCCACCTCGTTTACTAGGCATTGACTCTTACGAATTAGGAGGTTAGGGTTGCAACATATTTGCAGCAAAACAGAATACGAAAAGCCATCACAGCAGTAAATTCCATACACGAAGAAAATTGTGGAAAACGGTTTTACAATGTTTAATAATCGGACTATTGAGACCTCAGCAGGACAAAGGTGCATCGCTATTCGCAACAGTTTTCCAAAATGTAAAAAAAAAGTCAGTCAAAACAACTGTTATAACTGTAAGTATTTATGAGATCAAGTATATTTTTAACTCATTTTTAAGTTTTAGTAGCTAAAAAGCAGTATATAAGCATAAAATATATATTTTAGTGTTGAGTTGCCAAACTTGACAAGTTTTGAAATGACAATAGCGAAACTTGTAAAGCGTATAGTGCGTTTTTAGACTTGATACTATTTGTGGATGAAATAGACAAGCAGACAATCTCATGTACAGTATTTTAACTTTGTAAAATTGACAAAATTTGGGAAGGTGAAAAAAGCCTTTATCAACAATAAAAAATCAAGAACGTTAAGTCGTTATACAAATGAGGTTATGAATTGCAAGATAATGTGAGGCTTGATTTCATTTTTACATTGTAGAAATGAGATATTAAAAATAAATTTGAATTTGAGAAGAGAACGTGGATATGTTTCTGAGTTGGAAAAAATCATCCACACATTTGTTCTAATTAAATTATCAGCTGTTATAGCATTTGCATAACATGCAGTTTATTATAGTATGTAGTATATCACCCTTTCAGAATTTTTTTTTTAATGGCTCATAATTTTAGACGAGGATTAAAGAGTCAGTATCAATGCCTTTATTATCATTTAATTGAAAATGTAACTCCTTTGAGAATTTTTTTAATAAACACACTGATAACTATAATTATAAATATTCTTTTCAAACATCGACATATACAATGTACTTGCAAATCAGGTTGGATTTGCTGACAACTGTGCAATTTCATTTCCAATAACATCTGAATTTCAAACTGGGATACATGACACTTTAAACTGAAGTGGAGTCAACGATCTAATAAATTTCCAGAAACTTCAGATTATTTTATCAGCATTCTTCGTTCATTGGACCCAGTAATCCAACTTCCTTTTTGTTAATTTCCTGTCGACTTGTAGGTGTTACAGAAAGTCATGCACTTTCTAATGTACGTGAAACCTCCTACGTGTGTTTATGAAACTTTGCTTCACTGCTTATAGGTAGACTTCCAAGACTACGGCAATTTTAACCACCCTGACATTAACCTTATTTACAATCCAAAATCTAAATTGATGGAAAACGCCCTTCATTGACTGAGGGTGGCATCAACCTTGTGCAGATGCAATAACAGTCTACAATGTCTTGTGTTTCATATTCACATATACATTTATGGAAAACTAATATGAAGACTTTGAAACATGTACATGTATACATGTACAATATGTTGCATACGTTTGCACAATTTATAATGCTTGAATTTCATCATTAAATTGTAATACAGTCTATTTTCAAATTAAACTTATACTGGTTCGAGAGGCTGTAAGTACTTAATGTATATGACACATCGTTAACAGCAGGCAGAAACACCTTTTTTATAATTGTTCTCCCTAAACAAGTATTTGGTGATTTGTGTTCGGTTACGCCTAATAACCATTAATTAGCATAATTGTTCTTCAAAACGTTTCAAGGTGAAAAATTTTCACCTACTCAATTTATTCTAATGCAAGAATTGAGTACAGCATCACCCTAGTGAAAAATATCATCGTACATTATGATATACTGTATCTCGTTGCTACAGTGAATGAGATTATGGAACATCCCATCGTTATCCCAATCTAAAATTATAAATCTTGTTGATTATGTTCTTAATATAATTCATTTATTAAAGGATTCATGCCATAAAGTCCTTATAGGAAACCATATAGAAATCATTGTTTATAGTCATAAGTCACCTAGTTAAAGGTGACCACTCAAAAAATGGCCAAATTCGGTCACCGTATACAGGTGGTCACTATACAGATAATTTTTATGAAGAAAAACGTACATGTACAGTTTGTATGCACTAAAACCAATTTAGGGAGGTGGTCACTTTACCAGGACGACCAGTATTACCTCAACGATTTCATGTGTAGGTTAATTATCTCTAAATAATAAAAAAATAGAAATATGGTTGTCCATTGTCAATCTAACAGATAGAAATACTGATTTCCACCTATATATCCTTAACATATTACAGTCCCTATGATTCCTATGCCAATAAGGTTTTTTTCAATTTTCTTTAGGTCAATGGTTAATACTACTGTTGTTGTGGTCGATAACTGTTGAATTCGTTTTCTCCCAAGAATCAGAAATAAATGTAAGTAATATATACTAGTATATGTAGAAGTACAATGTCTAGGGTTGCTACAAAATCAACTTCGTATAATAATTACGTGATAATTATTTCATAATAAAATCATTAAATATTTCATTTTGATAAGAACTATAATATAACTTCGCTAATAAGGCTTAATTACATATCTAATCTCAATATAACGATAATTATAAAACTGATATGTAGATAAACATATTAATGGTCTAGACGACCGTGACGTGGTAATTACATGATGTCTATCATTAACAACTGGAAACTCGAGAATTAAAAGTTGTTTTTTTATTGTTTGAAATAAAATGGCAGAAATACAATTAATACGGACTGATTTATGGACTTTTCTGCAGATTGATGATATTGAAACGAATCTAGATTATCCAATGCTAAGTGCCATACCTAACACTGGATTCTCATGTGATGGTCGAAGTCCTGGGTATTATGCTGATGACCACCCTATTTCATCTTGTCAGGTAAATTGGCCAGGAGCTAAATCGAAAGTTATAACCAGGCATGCATATTAAATAACTCACTGAAAGGTACAAATTATATAAAAATATAGGTTTTTCACTACTGTCATCATGATGGAAGGATATTTGACTTCTTGTGTCCAAACAGCACCATTTTCAATCAACAAGTCTTCGCTTGTGATCACTTTTACAACTTTGAATGCCACACAGCAAAGGGATATTATATGTTGAATGATCTGTTTTTTAATGACACATACAGCACCGATTACAGCCAATATGACGACAACAATGATTAACCAAAACAAGCATGGTAAATAGAAACCTGAATGGAAATTAAAGCGCTGAAGGAAATTTTAATTTTCAGATAAACACTATAGTCAACTGTTTTATCAGAACTGTACACCAAGAAAGTGTGCAATAGTCAAATTGTCACCAGATTTTAGCGCAGGACGCTGTTTTCTTGTGTTTTATAACGTGAACAAATTAGCGTTAAAGTGTTATTTATTTTATTAAAGTACCTTGTAATTGCACCATATAAATCAGTATCATCATGCAAGTAAATGTCTGAATATAAAGAAGGTGCATGATATACAGCAGATGGTATTTGTCACGTAAATTATGAACAACTTCTTTGTTTTACAAGGGTATTAATTTTCTACGTTAAATAATAAACAGGATAATTTATGAATAATTTTGAAATTTCCAATTCATACTGCACGTTCAAGTTGATTGATGTTCACATATCCAATACCTTATCTACCACCAGACATGTCTTCACATTAAGGTGATTACAACTTGAATAGACCAAGTTTAAATATATCATATTTCGTGCAATTATTATTCCAATTTGAGAACATTAATATCCTATAACAAGTTATTTTTTTTTAATTTTGAGATACAGTGTAGGCTACTCTCTCAAAGAACAAGTTGCTTTAAAAGCCATTAGAGGCTTTAGAAGCTTATCGTTGTTCAATGGATACGATAAAAACATATATGATGTGCAAGTCATTGAATCTACATGAATTTAACTAAAAATTAAACATTACTTATTTGTACAGCATAGATGTACAATGTATGTACTTCAGAATAGATGGAACAGTCTGTTGTCAAGGCCATGATTTCCCATATGATGATGCACTTTCATGATAGTTGAACAATAAGCAAATATGATATGCGTGACTTTATCACAACGCCACAAAATAGACGAGGATTAATTTGTAAATATACTTTCAGCAGAAAGTCCAAAATAGTATACAGAATCAAATGAAGAGTTGTAAAAAATGTATTGTAAATTACAGTCTATTAATTTCCAATAATAAGTAAATGAACGAAACTACAGTTTGACATTTAATATTACAATGCAGATTAGAATCATATAATGTTATCATGGAGACAACTCGTACTCTGTCTAAGAAATTAATTATTGCAATTTAATGCACATATACATTGTGATTTAGATAACAACTTTAAATACATTGTTATAACCTCTTTAATAGCAATGAACGATTAATTGGCTAAGTTAAAATTAATCATTGAAAAAGTCGTAATCGAAATTGTTATACATGTAAGTAAACCTTTCCATCTCATTGATATTGTACAGTATAAATGAAAACTTCAATATAGGCCACATACAATACTGACTATATATATATATATATCTTGTACTGTATGATATACATGTATACATGTATAAACGTAATGGTTTTGTTCAGTTTCTTTTTTAAGGCCAAATTTTCTTCAAATTTAATGCACACTGAACAATCTGCAATGTACACCCTGGTATAGAAACCAATAAGCTAATAGAATTTCTCCGTTGGTCTAATTGGTTTCTATCATTCTATTAACCATAGGCCGTGTTCATATTATTTTTTTATTAGGTCAATTAAAGAATCGCAGGCCGGCCACGTTGGCTGTATAAATTGCCCTAAAAATACCGACCCTGACCATATGTCTGTTTGTATTGACCGAATCATAGAATTTATTGCAGATTGGATCATTTGACAACAAATTAAAACAGTTAAAAACAAATCATTTTTTTATGATCCTATTCATTTTTAACAATATTCCTTAAGTTTACGCTGATATTAATTAACCCAGCTCTTCAGCATCCTAGCGCTACAATGGTTAAGGTACATGTATGTGCAGCGCCCCTTGTGGTAGAAAGTAGCGATTTTCCTAGGGGATAGAAACACGATTTTAACACAGAACCACATTAGAAAAAAATCTTTAAATAATAATAATATCTAAAGATCTTATCATGATACAAAAATGAAACTTTAGGAGGTTTAAGATAATGGTACGAAATAATTGTGTGAATTTTTTCAAAATTTTAAAATTGTAACTTTTTGAAATTTTAATGAAAAAACCATTTTCTTTTCTTGATACATGTACTGCGACCTCCTTTCCCCTAGAAGTTTTGAATTTTTTTGACTATAGATGGCGTTTACCAACACGCATGCGCTGTTTTGTAATGCGAACCTTGTCCATTAAGGGGGAACTGAACTGCATGTTTTGCTATGGGGGAAATTTTGATAAATACTTTTAAAAAAACTACTTGTTATAATACAAAAATAAAAATTGATAAAAATGCAGTATTT
>JAQGCC010004294.1:0-13404 GCA_034698905.1 Xestoiulus laeticollis | reverse complement strand
GTTCTTTTACACCCTCTTATAATGTTCATGCACATGTATATTTGAAGCAAATGGAATGCTCACCTTGAAATAAAAATTTTTCATTTTTTCCCCCAAGAAACGCAGGACAGACTGAATGAAAAAAAAAATAACGATAAGTAAAATTTCCTCTTGTTATTTTATCTCCGAGATGTCTTGGTAGTATTGTGGTGCACCAGCTAAGAATGCGCGTAAAGAAAAAAAGAAGATGTTGGATGTCGGACCCTCGCCTTTATATACAGGTCGATGAGACCCTATCGTTTGTGTATGTAGTTTTATGTTGTTGTTGGTGTTGTTGTTCTTGGTGGTGTTCTTGTTGTCGTCGTTTCACCGCAGAATTTTCATTACGTTTTCCCCTGCTTTTTGACGCGCGTGTCATGTAGTCCGTCGCAAAAGGTCAGAGGTCGAATGACCTCTTGATCCGGGCTATTGTGCCATTTGTCAAGCCATTGATTATCCCGTTTTGCTCTTCACTCGACTCTGGCGCCACAAGGCATTAGCACATCTCTTCAGAAACATTTTAGACAACATCGAATGTTTTAGCACGTTCTAAATTTGTTTTAGTATCTGACAACTATTTCTAGACAACTTCAACGTCCTATATGGTGGCGTATAAGCCTTTAGCATTGTGTACCGACATACATATATATGACTGAGCCCTTTTACTCCTTAATATACAATGCTTAGTACTAAGGCCAGAATTTCAGATAACAGACTATCGTTCAATATCAACATTCCATTTTATAGGATAACAAATTGATTAATGTTCCATTGGAGGAAATCTGGGTAAAAGTCAACTATAGCCTGCTGTGCTATTTTTCAGTCTCAAATGCAGGCCTCGACATAAGCAATGAAAATTTAAAAAAAATGAAAAATCATCAATTCATTTTAAAATAGCACACTGCATGATCATCGTTTCATTTACCATCCTTCCCCACAAAAAATTGTCGACCATTTTCGTTCAAATTTTTCTTGTCTCTGTTAAATGTAATTTTGTATCAGGTTATTTTAGGTCGAGAATAACGCGATTGGGCACATTCGCCTCAGTTGAAATATCTTTTTATCTTTTTGTCGCACAAAGTGAAGGCCTTTCGGATAAGTGCGACGAGAAATATAAAAAAAATCCATTTGCTTGAAAAAAAAGCACTTTTGGCATGATCATCGATGCAGTAAAACCCCCTGGTGGCGATTGGCAACAACTGAAGAGGCCATTCGGAATTCGACGAGGACAGTCGTTTACACAATGACATCTTTTGTCGACACTCGCTAAGCCTACTTTTAAAAGAAAGTCTTCAAAAATAGGAAATCGAAAACTAGGCTTAAAACCATCGACTGACCAAAGGATTCACTATCTTCCTTGCTATGCTACAACAAAATGGCCGAAATGCATCTATAGGCCCCCTGGCGGTCATTTATTTGCTTGAACGTGTAGCAAAATGCTATAAAAACTGAGTCGATCACGCTTAATGCTGGCTATTTTTCCTATAAAAAACAATGAAACACATCTATGAAGCATTCATTCCAAAAGGCTTTTCAAAGATATATCTTGCCATCAAAAGCGTTCCTGGATATTTATACTAGACCTACTAGTGTATAAGCCATCAAATCATTCTAAACGCCTTCCAATATTGCTGTTTTTCATCTCAACCGTTTTAAAAGTCATTGAAACAGTTTTTAAAGCAATTTCCTTGACTTGAAAGAATTTCGTTTTTTCATATTTGTAGGATCGTAAGAGTTTTAAATACAGTGTGGAAAAAAGTCAGTGCCACGTACACCACTTTTTTCTCAAATTTTATAGTTAAGTTAAATTCTGTAAATGCAGTTAAATAGGAAGTCGTGTCTGCTTTATCCACTGATGTTATTAGATTTCATATACACCTATGACCATTTTTGAACGGAAACCCTAATTATAACTTTATAGCTGTAACACTTACGACAAAACAGTAGGAAAAGGAAGATAATGGTTTGTTTATATGAAATCAGCTCTTTTCGTCATCATTGGTAATTAGTGGGAATGTAATCGAATTTTTGGAGCTCATCATCATGATGACGTCAAGCGGATTTTTTTGGGAGGCGAGTCGAGTGAGGAGGTGGGGGGGAGGGGCATAAGTGTTATGGCTAAAAAGTTATAATTTGGGTTTCCGTGAAAAAATAGTTATAGGTAAAATCTATTAATTAATCAGTTGATAGATTCCAAATGACTTGCTATTTAACCGCATTAACAGAATTTTCATAGCTATAGGGCTCCTATAAGTTGGGTGCCACTTATTTTTGGTCCACCCTGTATACACTCTTTTTAAGTGGAAATCTTTTTGGGGCATCTCAAAAAAGTGTGGGCATTACATTTACAGCACATACACTCCAGTCAGGGCATATAACATTTCTAAACCTTTACCGATTAAAAAATAAATTGTTTTGGCCCCTATACGCTCAATGGCACCTAATGTACATGTAAGGTTTATGGATGAAGTACCCTACCAACAGCGTTCCTATATATGAAACCCATGATTATTACCACCGATGGATTGATCATCCATCAACGATGAGGGATCACATGGTCACCTTCAAATGAACCATGATTTATGTACGGTCACGATCATTTTCGGCGGCCATCTTTATCGAACTCAATTCACCTTTTTTAGATTCAATCTAATTTTCAGGAAATTGAATTCAAAACGATTCCTGGAAGAGGCTATCCTCTTCGAGCCATCCATTCTGTCGAAAAAAAATGTCCATTTTTGGATTGGACTACAAAAAAAAAAAAAAATCCAATTTTTAATCTCATTTTTGAGTTGGGGAATCTAAGGCGCGGTAAGGATATTGAAAAAGACGTCTTTGAAGCGGCTTTGGCCTTCCGATATCACGAAAGTGAAAAGCGAAATGCCATGCAAATGCGAAAAGACTGAAAAATAGGATAAATAAAAAGGAAAATAATCGATAAATGCATGAGCGAAATTTCAGTCTATTTCATTTCGAAGGCAAAAAATGTTCCCCCAGCAATAAAACAAAGAATGGAGACAATATACCGAAGCAAATATATTTGCTTTTTTTGTGAAGCGAAGAGAAAAGCCGCTACTTTTTTACATAGATTATTGAAATTGCGGTCTTTTTTCGTAACCAATTACTTCCGAAAGCCGCATTTCATGCGGATAAAGCTATACATATTGTGTTTCGAAAGTAGACACTTTGACACAGGACTATATGTGTTCATGGTAGAAATGAGTATAAAAAGCCACCAGGGCGGCGCTTCCGAAAGTTCATTGCAAAAAAATCAAAAATTTGCTGTACATCTTCACCACATCACACTTTACATCATTTCAACTCGAACTTGAATCAAATTGCAGCAACCAAAACCATGCAAGAATCATGCATCGAGCTAGAATGCGTTCTGAAATGGCAAAGAAAATGTGTTTTTGAAATACCAACCAGAATGTGTTCGGAAATGCCAACCACAATGTGCTTTGAAATCCTGCAACCAGAATGTTTTCCGAAATGGCAACAAGGATGTGTTTTGAATTGAGAATCTCAGAAACACATTTTGAAATAGAACATATTTAATGTACATGTATGTGTGATAACGTCCCAAACAAGCAACACCTCAGGTGTTCTAAAATATGCTTTTGACTTACAGGACAGTTCTAATACAATGAGGTTAATTTTGGTATAGCAACCGGTACGTTTAAAAATATTGTACTACATGAAACATAACATGTTCCAAATAATAAGCTATGACCTGGATTTCATCTTGTCTTTGACAAAATAAAAATTTGACCATCTTCATTTCCTCCAGCATGCGACTTTGTTTTATCATGGCTGAATTTTAGAAGCTGAATGCTCCATGCAGTCATCACGTTATCAGTGATCATCTCGTAAAGGTTTTAATTTAATTAAATGCGAACAGGAAGCGGTATTCAAGATATACATTGCCATCACTTATTTCTTATTTTTTATCCTCTCTAAATTTGGCGAGATCACGAACTAGGATGGAATTGGCCCAATTTTTATTTCGCCTAAGACAAGTTAGAATTCGTGACAAAAGCTACTATATTGGAACACAAAAAGTTACGAGTAGCACTCAAGATTTTAGCACGATTGTTTGAAGATAAAAACAGGTTCCAGGTAGAAAGCTTTAAGACCCCTCGTAAAGCTGAATGAAAACATCATCGTCATCATCATCATGGTTTTGGAACAACACTCTCTGGAAGGTCCGACTGGATCCTCCATAGCACGAATTGCCAGAAATTAGCTTAATTAAAGAAAAAGGGGGGAAAGTTGGACATTATATGAGAGCCCCATTTTCTTGATGGCTTCTCATTTCCGCTAAGAGCCAGAAGCTCGGCGTTTTTCGGATGCGAACGACGGGATTAAAACCCGGCCGGCAAAAGTGCGAGCGAGTGCTTTTTTTTATCGTTATTTTAATTCGTCGTTTGCGTTTGCGAGAAAACGGGAGATTATTCTGGCGGAAGTGTTTTATGTTCGAGGCTTACGGACGTAAATCAGGGAGCAGCGGAGACATTTTATCTTAAGACGTTAATGATGCAAAAATACCTGCAATGGTGGGAAATGTGGCATTCTCTACCACGTACCAAATAACTTTCGAATCAAAAGAACCCTTAAAATCTTTAATGAGCACTACTCCTTTAGGCTACTTTTAATTCAACTCAGTGCATATAACATTTAGCATTGGAGGAGATTGATAAAATCCATGAAATATACTACGCAACAAATTGTACATGTTTACGTGTATATACTGTATTACCCTCGTTTATTTTACAGGGTTCAAACTTGATTCGATTACCCTTGTTTATTTTACGGGGTTCAAACTTGATTCGAAACAAAACAACACAAAACCTGATTAAAATGTATGAATGCTACAACTTGTAGGACTTGAATAAATCCTTTTATAAATCCCAAAACATTTCACTATGTACACATCATTCACGCAAAATATTTCTTTATCTTCTCAAACCCTTTCCTAATTAAACCTTTCCCAGATTAAAAAAATCATTTCTATAACCACATAAATTCACATAAATCCTTTCTCTCCACACCTTGTCCACAAAAGCTACCCGCAAAACATTTCTCTTACCACACATGCCCCACACACAACCTCTCTAATCACACATGACCCACACAAAACCTCTCTCTAACCACACATGACCTTTATCTTTATTCACACAAGATTCATACAAAACCTCTCTAACCACACACGATCCATACAAAACCTTTATCAAGTCATAAGTGATCCCAAAAACTATTCTCTAACCACATATAATCTACCCAAAGCCTCTATCCAAAAATGGTCCACACGAAACGTTTTTTAGCAACACATTATCCATTCAACTAAAACACAGGTAAGCTTAAAATCTTTTGAAAAAAAATTCCTCAAATTCCATTATACATCGCACAACTCAAATTGGGATAAAGTTTTGCCCAATTTGGAAGTATAATAAGATATCGTATAATGTCCTTGCAATTGCAACCACACGTATTGCAACACGGTCTCAACTGTACCGTTTAGAATTGACGCTAGCAGCCCCCGGCAATAGGCAAACACTGCAAACATCAAAGTCATGCTGGTTTGCCTAACACTCGCTTTTGAACCCATGGCATAATAAGGTTTGAGTACATCTCATTGAAAAGTTATTTCGTTCCTTCTTGTGGAAACACGAGATCCGTGAAGTTCTTTTCACCTTCGTATCTCAGAAATTTGAATATCCAAGATGTCTTCTGGGGCCGATCCCCCTTTGAGAAGGCGTCGAGGGAACCTTAGTACATAAGGCTTCCACAAGGTGTGCTGCCTTAAGCAATAGCCCGGGCAAGTTTAATTTGCTCGTATAAATTCTTGTAATATTTGGGTGTATTTCTCAGCCTGGGTTAAAGGAAAGGAAAGGGGAAGATAAGGCAGGATGGTTATGCGCGGTTACCGAGGGGAAATTTCATCGGAAAAAAGATAGAAGCTTCTCATTTGCATACGAGATGTGACTTACGACGCTCGGAGCGAACATCAATTGAAATTAATGAGCGTGTAGGGGAGCGATAATTACACGCCTTCAAACTTACGACGCTTTCTCCTACGTGGATGCAACCATCTGCGGTGAAGTCGACTCACTAGCACATTTAAACCATCCAGAAAGTTTGTTTGTTTGTTTGTGCTAATGTACCACGATTCCTCGTAATCTACGACATTTCGTCGCAACACCTTTAATTTAATTGAAGAAGAAAGATAACTTAGCAGAAAGTAAATGCATAGTGGTTTATACTTACTTGTGCTTTATAAACCATTCCCACACACGTTTAGCGTACACATAATAAAAACGTTGGGTTAAAATTCAATCCAATTAATATTGAGTGCAATATAGGACATACCAACATTGGGTTATCATTGGGTTGAATTTAAGTGTAACAACCAAATGTTGGGTTAAATCTATACCCAACGTTGGGTATAGATTTTGGGTTAAATCTATTCAACGTTGGGTATAGTGATTTAGTGTGTATGTTAGAAATATTTCGTGTTCTAAAATATTTTCCAACATGCGTTTTTAATTAAAATTGCCACTTTTTCATCAATATAAATATGTAGGGGCAGTAACATTATTGACTTCAAAACCTTGTAAAATGTGTCCATTAATTTGTCACGTTCTGTATCTGTTCATCTTTGACATGTTCCGGTGGTATATGCTTATAGTTTTAATAGTTACCAATTTATGAGTGAATTCGGAACGCATTTTAGGTTCTTTGAGAAACTTTAGCTCACTTTTCTGGAACACCTGCTATGTAATGTATAAGTGCTATGATTCGGTAACAGCAGAAAAAACCTGTTTTTAGTAGATCTCACTTAATTAGTAGCATATATGTATATAAAAGTAGAGCCTACTTGGAAACGCCTTTTAAAATGCACATACTGTTCCTGGAACATTAATGCCATTTAGAACGTATATTAGACGACCTGCAACATTGCGTATATCAAATGTATGTATACGAGTCAATTATATTGCAAAAGAGAGCATCCAACTGTATTTATAAATACTGCAACCTATAAGAGTAAGATACTTTTTTTTAAATCTTAAGATTTAATTTAGAATCATATCTTAAGACTTTTAAGAATGAAACATTTAACTTTTTGGAAGTCGTGCAAGCTTATTTATAAACTATACCTACACTATCTTCCAAATAGAAAGAACTCGACAACTTTATAATGAAAGCAAATTTCATAGAAAGCCAACACTCTCTTTTCCCAAATAAGCCAGAAAAACTTCGTGGTTCAAGCATAGTAGGTGTCCAATGTATATGGAACTTTTCCCAAAAGTTGGTACACAGCCTCAGGGAATTCCGCCACCTACATGTAGTTAAATGTTAAGGTCATTGTTTATTGGCTCGACCAGTGTCCATTTTATGGAAGCTGCCGCGGAATGTCGAGCGGAATCCCTTCGGTTTTTCATTGAAATGAGGTCCAATAATCGATATCGCTTATGCAAATATTAATCCCCCACCTCTTAACTTGTCCCTCCTCACCCTCAGGGGGGTAAATCGATTTTCTGTCCTATTTCGTGTTTTCGTTTAAAACGGGTTTCGTAAAACGCTAAGCGAGGATAAAGGGGGTTCCTGTCGGTGATTGATGATGGTCTGAACGCATATCGGACCAAATCCATTGGCTAAAATAACGAAAAATAGCAAATCGGCCGATTTGACTATAACATCTAACGCCACTCAACTACGAAGAAATAACTTTCCAGCCCTCGAAAAACTTCAGAAATCTGAAAATATTAATGTAACTTTTAGCGTGAACAAACAAAGTAGGAGCGATTTCCCTTTATCGATTTCAAAAACTTCAAACGTCAATCCTGGTTTGTTGAAAAAGTTTGTTCATCGTAAGTTGAGTAAATACCAAAAGGCTGCTAAGTTTGCATAAAGTTTTCCAAGTATGAACGGGGCTATGTACATCCATATATCTAATGCTCGCTCCATATTTCGTTTAGCATTTTTTTAATTATTTAAAATGCAAGATGTTTTAAAAACTGTGATTTTAGTATGTTTAATGTAATAGTCATTGAATTTGCATAATTGTAATATTATTATGTTAAGCATGAACCGCATTTAACCTTTTGAATGCACATATACATGTACGTATATAAACCCAGGTAGACTCTCAATATAATGAACGACAAGGAGATGGGGCATTCGTTCGTTATATCGAGCTTTCGTTATACTGAGTGGTTTGTTTTTGCACATTTTTTCGCTCCTATAGGCGCCTTTCATGGCTTTTATGGCACCTATAGAAGTTCTTACAGACTGCAAGACAGTACTTCTGACTTCTATTGAACACCAGAAATATATTTTTATGTTGTGTGCTAAATGCTTGATCGAGTCTGCACAATAAAGCTACTTCTGGATTTTTTTTGCAATATGTTGAGTACCCCTTAAATAATTAAACGTTAAAATATTTCAAGATATTAACTATTATAACCAACACTTAAAATCAATGAAAATGCAAATCTTATGATACAACTGGATGTTATTTGTATAAGTGCTGTTCGTTTTAAATAGTCATTTACACCATGGCCAAACATGTTCTTACATTTCCAATTTATGGTCCAGCTACATGTATATGACGAATAAGTCATGTCCATTCATGGCACATAAATGTTTTTCTTTCCTTTCTGTGTATTTTCAACGTGAATATGAAATCCCTTGCTCAACCCTAATAAAACTTCACTACATACAATATTCTTAAGTGACTCAGTATGTGTAATTAAAAGCGCACTACATACCAGAAAAATGTAATATAGAGTTCTTCCTTGCCATACACCGAGTGCTGACCAGTGGCTAATACGAGAGGCAATCAAATTAATAAAAGGTTGATTGAATGCGGCGCTGCTTTGTGTCAATAACTGCTCAGGACAAACATGGCCTCTATATGAGAACAAACAAACGACCAAACAAAAAACCCAATAAACAGTTCTTTTATCAATACTTGTATTAAGGTTAAACGGCCTGTATGTGTAATCAAACGATAAAAGAGGAACCAAGACGAGGAATAGATTTTCAGACCGAACAAGGAGTTCGATTACATTTTCAGCGAACGAAGCTTTCCAATCCTATTCTTTGGACATTCAGGTCATCCGAGGCATAGAACTATGCGTCTTGGCCTGTACATTCGGATTATATTGCAAACCCCTCACAAAGTTCAAAAAACCCTAAAATGAGTTTTACACGAGGAATCTTGAAGTTTAAAGCATTTTGTTTTTGATATGGTTTCCACATGTTTTCACAATTGTATTTACTAAATACGTACGAATAAACTAGCACAATGGAAACATTCGTTATAACAGATCTTAATGTAGGTTTCCCCTCCAGTAAATTGCTGTTTTATTTAATTCCACAATTATTCAGGTTTTTGAAGATGAATTAGAATATCGGGATAAGGCATGATGGGTATCTAATTAAAGCTTGTGTTAAGAAGAGTGGCAAGTATTAACCCGGTTTTAGTTAGGTGAAATACGAGGACAGAAATGTGGATTTGAAACTGTTTCGACCGCGACGCCATCTCTGGACAACATCGGGGAACAGAATTGGAACCTTTTAAAAGCACGACGTGGGACCCCCATCGACATCGAGTGGGTAATACTGGAGCCACAAAGAACAAGTGCATCGCATTTTTACACACTTTTGTATCTGCGATATCATCTTATTACCTAGAAATGCAAATATAGCCGAAAGAAAAAACAGCACCTATTCACTTTATCTGCCTCTAACACGTGTTTAATGAAAGAATTTTATGGTTTCACCCTTTGAAATAATAAAAAAATCCAGGCAACCGCATTTCGAGATAAATATCCGCCCATTGGTGGAGTATATTACAGTCTGCATAAAGGGGGCTTGGTGTCAAAGAGAGGGGCTCTAAACCCCCAATAACCTCCTGTTTTACATCTTAATTCTATTCGATATGCCGTGAAAAAACATTGAATTAAAGTTACACTTTCCTAACCACCTTGAGGAGTCCTGCTGGCAACCATGTTTTTTTTTTAACCAACATATCAGGAGATTAAAAAAGGACCGGAATCTGAATAAAAAACATTGGAAACTTAATTTAGATGATAAGCAGAGAAGATTAGAAAAAAAAATTATAACGTAAAAACGTGTTGCGAGAGATACATGTATACAATGCAGAAAATATGGTCATGCTAAACCACAGAAGACGTTTATAGAACACACTAAAACAAGGAATGTCAGATTACAAATTTATATTGCATCCAGACATAAGACATGTACGTCAATATATGCAATGTAGATTACGTACGTTGAAAATAGCTTAGAAAACGTGTTTAAAACATGTGTACCAGAAACATGTTAAAACACCACCGTTGTTTTGGTAACTATTTCCTACTTTCAAAGTGTAAAATAATGTTTACAACATGTTCAGCAGAAACATTTCGTGCAATAAGAAAGGACTATTGTTAAAACCATCGATGCGTTGGTCCATTTACCTTACTCTTAATGGAAAGTATAAAAGTACGTGTTAAATACAGCATAGTAAACACATCAAATGACACTATGGATTTCCAAGTAGCCAATCCTCAATTTGAAGGAAAAGCTAACTTAACAGATAGTAAACGTACCAAAACAACGATGATGTTTTAACCTGACATTATAATAAAAGGGCGAATACAAACTTCGCAACATTGTCAATTTTAGATTGAAAATTCGTTCAAAAATGCACAAGATTAGCTCTTTTTTGCAAAGCACAGCAAATGTGCATTCAACATTTATCGTTTCAGTCAATTACACTTTCAGGTCACGAATTTGGCACACACAAAAATATATGCAAATCCTCGTAATATGCTCTTACCGCATTTTTCTCCATCGGAAAATGCAATTTTTTTTTCTTTAAATAATATTTTTTTCTTGTAAAAATACAATTTTGCAGTACATTCTCCCTCCATAACGACAAAACAGGGAGGGTGCTTTTATTATCCCCGGCATTATTACGTCCCAATAATTCGGTTGGCTGCCCTCGAGTCGCTAGAGCGAAAAATTCAATCATCCCAACCGACATAAAGCAACTTTCCTAAGTTTTCGAAATTGATAAATAAGCGTCATTCCGTCCTCCATTTTACATTGGAAACTTCAAATTGAAAACAGTGATGAACTGCGTTACGTGTAACAATATAGTGTTTAAAGCGTATACAATTTAACGTACGTTACATGTTGCCATATGTACTTGAAAGTATTCCATTTAGAAAGCAGGTAAATGACGCTATTTTTTTCCGATAAGAAACACAAATGCGTGGCCAACGTAAACACAATCACTCGAAACGAAATGCTATCGAAAACGTTTTTCGACAAAAGATCAAACTTCACCTGAGTTTGGTGCAATGGTTTTAATTAAAAAGCTTCGTTTATAGGATTAGATGCGAGATGAGACGATTTCAAACGAAAAGCAATTGATGGAAACGGACAGGAATGGCGCTCGTAAATTTGACGTTAGCCACAGTCGAACGGCCATTAAAGCGCTTCGGCACGTTTCCGTCGCCAAATTGGATTTCGTCTCGTCGCGTCATTTTCTGAGAGTCCCTCACTACTAACATACAGGGTAGATCCTTGTTTACGGATACATATAAAAGTCAACCCGGGTGGACAGATTAAATAGGGTCATACATGCCATATATTATATGTCTCATATAAGCTATACAATATTTCTGAAAACATGCAGTTATGGTCATATATGACGTTTTCTGTCGTTGCCTATAAGAAGACATGGACTATTGCTTTAATTATAAATATGGCATGTAATGCAATGCAGTCTCGCTAATCCGACCCTATAATAACCCGAAACATTTAGTAATCCGACTGATTTTTGACGGTGAGAAAAAAAGATGTTGGCTTGAATGCGAGTGCTTGAAAAAAATGCTTAGATATCTAATAGATGTGCTCACGATGAGAAACTTATCGCATTTGTAAACCAAATTCCGCTAAATTCGTAGTCACGGAGGTATGTAAAAGGTGCAATTTCCTGTTTAAGCGCCATTACAACATAATCATTAATTTGGCAATATATGCATGTACTGTACATGTACGGAATATTCACATACATGTATATGATCACTGTCAAAAATGTATTGTACATGTATATAGATATCTCCACGTGTTTAATATGGGCCTATCCCATATAGCCAGCATGTATACATGAATATGATATCTTATTTTTTCCAAGACTATACAATATAGGAAAAACAGGTTAAACAATATTATATACTATGTACACCTGTACATCTTGGAAAAAGAGACGAATGGTCTCTATATAGTCATTCGAAAGCTAAATATATGGCACATAAAAGTCCATATACCCTCAAATAGCTTTCCAAACGGGTAGGTCAGGTTTGGCTATATATGGCTATTAGCATGGTCTCATATAGGCCAAGTCGTCATACCATCTCCCATCCTCAACAACTTGGAAAAGGGGACTAATGACTGACAAACGGACCTAAGATTCAATTTTCTGAACCCCAAGATTTGACCAGTCATCTCATGGTTTTCTTGGTGTGAATCTGTGGATCATCGGCTTTCGAGTGACACCTGGAGCATCCATCTTACTTTAGAATTATAAGAGAAAATTGGATCAATGACGAACAACAACATCGGTGTTTTCATCAAAAAACCCCCTCCTGAAAATGCAAACCGAAGCTCCCTTCAAGTCAAAACCCGAGTAGTCTTTTGCCCCTGGATGTCATTTCTTCTCCTCCCAAAGGGAGTTCGAATGGACTTAGAGCGAGGACAATTCAAAATTCATGAATTTTTTCGCTTTCGCCTTCATACATATTAAAATTGGCTTCTCGTCCATCGGCAGCAATATATGAAATAAAATGTTCATGAAATTTTGATGGGCTGAAGGATGGTGGAGGTGAAGATATAAAAGATGATGATGATGATGCTCTTCTAGCACTGTCTCTTTCTCTGCATCCATTTGCCACCCCTCACCCATCCCATCCTCGTTCCCCCAACACCCCTTTACCCCTCACAAATCCAGCGTCTATTTATTTTAGTAGTGCAAAGTGAGGCATTTTTAGTCCCCATTCAGCGCACTCGGAGGAATATAACGCGGTACTAACACCTTTCCACACTTTTATATGAAAAAAATGGAGGAGGAGGGATGAAAATGTTGCCCAAGAAACCATTTAATGCGTTTTGGCGAAGTGAGAAATATAGGCTCGTTCTAAAAAGCACTCCAGATTAGTGTCCGCAGAAACGGAAAGGAGGATGGAGGATCAGCAGGGGGCGAAAACGAGCCATTTTCGGTTAATTTTTGTACTTGTTGTCACTATACTGATGTATTCTTCAGCCAATTTTCACAACCTGTACTGAATTGCAGCATATCACTCGAAACTA
>JAQGCC010004293.1:0-13405 GCA_034698905.1 Xestoiulus laeticollis | reverse complement strand
TAAAATGAACACCACAAAAAAATGAACACCACTAGAATTTGTAGAACGAGCAGACGATAATTTACTCAGTTACAGGATTCCGTATTAAAATTTCGTTAAACTTTGATTAATTTTTGAATTTGATGATCAGCTGCGTAGGAAAAAAACAGTAGTCCACGTGGACAGGGGGGAGGGGGGTGCGGAAAATCCACGCTAGTCCACAAGGGGGGAGGGGGGGGGTTCAATTTCCCTAAAAATGTGTCCACGAGATTTATGGACACTCCCTTACCGCTTTGGCAGCCTGTTTGACGTCACTAAGCACCACCCGTATCCGGATGCGCATGCCCAATCTGTACGAGCGGCGCAATTTTTGGCAATTGTGAATGGCCCTAAACTCTATTTTCGCCATCTTGGTTCCTCGCGCGATGCATTTGTTAAGGACATTTTCGGTTATAACCTCCGTTCCTGCATCGGAACGGACGGGATCTTGGATGACGTAGGAGAGTTGGTTATAACAAACAGTTATAACCGTTCCAGTATTGTGAGTAGAGCATTACTCGACCATTATACAGGGGATGCAAAAGCTTTGCACTTTTGTGGTAAAACTCATCTTGCCGCTTTTTGAATTAAGTGAATGCCATCTAATGGCCGCGTTTTTGTTTGGCACGTCCACCGTTAGAATCTGGCATTCAGGACGAGTGTCTAGCTGCTAGTCTGCTAGGGGGATTTTCGGGTTTAAATACTGTTGATGGATAAGATATTTATGTTATTTGGAGATTAATTTTATTTAAATGAAAAAAATGTTTTTAAAATTAAAAAACAATTTTTTTCCAAATTTTATCATTACGGGAAATAATCGTCTGCTACACATCCTGTTTGCTCCACAATGGTAAAATCGTATCCCAAGACGCTGCAAACAAAACACCCTCATTGGACGACTTGCTGCGCCGTTGGGACGCGGACATAAACCGCGGACGCCAGACGTTCCACCCAAAACGTACCTTTAAGCTCATGACATTATTTTGAAATCTCATAATCCTCGTATTTTTTATACTTGGTTATAGTCTGAAGGTAGCTATGTAAAGTAATGCTAAGCCAAACCACGGCCGTGGTTGACTAGTCTAACTGTGGATTTCTGCTGTTCTCAATAGTTGTTTTGAGGCAAACGCTTGGATTGTAATCCACTATATGTGATCACACCTAAGGAGGAATATGGTTTTGATGGAGGCTATTTTTTGTTTTATTTTGTAAATAAATACACCATTGGATATAATTTAAATATTTTATTGTTGCAAATTCAGCAAATTGCAATTGGTATTAGAACTGTTTCTCACACGGAAGTTTCCCCTAACCTAACCAAAATTGAAGAAGTTTAATTTGAAAATGTGCGGAAATGCAGTTTGCACTTCAATGAGGTTTGGACCATGCTGTGTTTTTCATCGATTTTATGAGTATATATTTGGTGCTGTGATAAAATTCGCTAATTTTTATCGTAAAATTTCTTTGCAGGCCTTGCATTTTGACCCTAGCTTGCATTGACCCGTGCATTTTGTCTATTATGTGCCGGACAATTTGAGTTGCCCCTATGACGTCACATATTGCCGGATACATTGTAGCACCTTTCATTGTAGGAAAAATACTGAATAGGTATTAATGTGCTTTATTTATTTATTTCCTTATTTTAGCGTCGAATATTTTCTTATCTGTGAATAAGCTTAAGAATAGTTGTAATTATGTGATTACTTCCCTAGATTTTGCCCAGGGTGCAATCAGTTATTATTACAGGGTGGAAGAGAAGTGTATCTTATCGATTTTTTTTCAAAGTATTGCCCGATATCAACGTTCTGCTAATGGGAGTGAATAGTAATGTGCCCTGGCGCTATCCAATGGTGATGTCAAACATTACCTGTAGGGTCATCTAATTTATAACCCTTAAACGGTTAATGATAGAACAAAATGTCCAATTAGAAAGTTGTAGGGTATGGCCAAATTAATCATAATGCAGTGTAAAACGTACGATAATATTAGCTGTGTAAGAGGAGACTTCACTTACAAAATGTCAACAAGCCCCTGAATGTTGCTCACCAGCAATGCTTACTTGTATTGCAAGTTGCTTTCAAGATGGGCAATGTTAGCTTTGTTTCACAAATTAATATGAATATGTGGAAATATTTGCTTCTAAAACAGATAAAAAAACATTCATAAATGATTGCGTAACGAATTTAACTTTAGTAGTAAGAAAACAAGCAAAATCGATAAGATACAGACTTTTCTTCTATTCTGTATAATGTTAAGCAAGACTTCCAAGATGGCCGTCGGTATATTTTTCGGTTTCACTTTGTAAGCAGCAGATGCTTCAATCCCATTGGTTGCCAGGTGGCGCCTCGAGCATACGCCGGTTGTTCTGTTTCTGTAATGGCAGGACGGTTTTGTTTGTCAAAAAGGTGTAGTTTAACCGGAAATTTTTACTAGATTTCAACATTTTTTACTTTTGTAAAGGAGTTTAGAACGGTTTCGCCAACTTTATTTCTACTCATCCGTACTGCCAAGCTTCGAGAATTGCCCCAAAAAGGTAAGCTTCGGAGAAAAAAATGAACATTATTTCCAACTCTTGTGAAAATTCCAAACTTGGGATTTGTTGAAGCGTTGGGCAAAAAAAAATTGCTTTTTTACCTTAAAAAAACTGGTTTTTTAAAAAGCTGAACGTTTTGACAAATGCTAAGCACAATCGATAGCTAGAAATTCGTCTCGCCGGGGATTTCCGGCGCCTTTTTGGCTGAGACGGAGACTTCGCGTCCCCCCCTGTTTGGGCGTTTCCTTTGATGTGCATTTTTTTGGAGGGTTTGTTGGGTCCACGCTAATGCATCAAAACGCGGTTTTAGACCGGGATAATCGATGCACATTTTGCACTTTTCATAAGTGAAAATGCCAGACGTAATGAGAATGTACAATAGACTGCCTTGACTTTGACAATTTTACTCCTTTTGGCACTTCCCATATAACTCACTATCTTTTCTGCACGTCCCAGGGGATGGTCAAAACCCTCCTGCAGTTCTAATTTAACCCTGAGGTGACCCCACGATGACCGAGCTGGCTGACTAATGTTAATGAAAGCTACCGGATTGGATATTCTGATTGTTTTCCGAGGCTTTCCGGACAAATGGTTTGTTAGTTCCTCCGAAAGACTTTGCTACTTCCGTTCAATAACCACTAGAAAACAAACAAACATACATGGTTATATTTCCTACTGAGCTAGGTGGCTTTACTGGTGGTAATGCTAGTAGAGTGGGGTTGTCCTGTAAGTGACTTTCAAGGCGAATGTAGGGGTGCTTCCTCTAAATTTCGACCCCGGCTGTGCGATTTCCTCTCCATTTCTTTACAGTTCCTATCTGTAACCATTAGCAAACAAACGCAATTGTTTCCTATCAAGCTGGTTAAGTGAAAACGCTACCCAAGTTGGCTATTCAGATTATGCATACAAATTGCGTGTAATGTTTCCTCTAAAATTCGGTCACTATACTGTGCTTGTTTCTCGCTAATCTTTTTATCACCTATTTCCTTTCCACTACTGTACCTGCATGTAGTGGGTCCTCCCTGGCAGTGTCTATGCCCTCTAAAACCTTCAATGTTTGAGATCATTTTGACACATGCATTTCTGCATGTACATGATCTTATCTCAACTATAATAGCCAGTAGTTTCCATGTAAAGGCCATTATCGATCATCTAAATATTGGCATTAATTAGTCAGCTATGGACAGTGAAATTCTTCCCATTTACGTGATAATCGTTAAATAATCAAGCGATTTCGGTATATGGATTTTTATGAATATTTTAGGATTCTCTTTTACTCGTTATACTTTTAAATATTTTTTGTTAATCGTTAGTGTTGTCGCCATAGTCCATTTCATCTTCTTCAGAAGTTGCTGGTCAGGGCAGTCTTGCAAAATGCTTTGTACAAAACCAAACTTCTCTACATCTCACATATTACAGAGAACTCAAAATAGTGTCAAAATTGCCATATTTCTAGGTTAAGTTTGCTGCGTGGGCGTTCGAATCTAAAAGATAGATAATGAGAAGGATCAGATCAGGAAAAGTTAAGGGTAGATTAGGCCGCTAGGTGTGGCCAGGTTAGTTTAACCAAGAATCACTGAATGTTTCTCTGCTAACGACCTAGGTTGTAACGTCCGCTTCAGGATTGGCTGGATGTTTGAAATTGCTATATTTCTCTGTTCATTAGCAATGCTTGCATACACTCATAGACTAAGCAACTCCGACTCGTGTCGAAGAACGTATCTTTCTTTTTCGCTTACACAAAATTCCCATTCTGTCATGATTCTGTCATTCCAGAAATAAAACCTGCACAATGCGCGCTAACTTTAGCCGGTTATGAAGCTCCCTATTAGTAAGTTTTCCAATGCAAGAAGTCAAATACTGAGATGCATAAGAGTACATCTTTTAATGCAATTTCACCGGTTAATACAATTTTGTATGCATTATGTAGAACGGAGGTTCCGTTATATTCATGCCAAATGCATTTCTGCAACCCGTAGGCCCCCTTAAAAATTTCCCAGCTGAATTGTGATGCATGTCGATGTTCATATTATCGTAGCACATTTTTAGTGCGGCGGTTACCGAGAAGAGCACATTTTGTACTAATTCCCTACTTCGATTTTCCTTTCATCGTGCAGATGTCGTTCCGAGTGGTGCGCAACAGCAAGTTTCGTCACGTGTTTGGCCAGCCGCTGAAGAGAGACCAATGCTATGACAACATAAGGGTCTCAAAATCAACATGGGACTCGACCTTCTGTGCTGTCAACCCGAAGTTTGTGGCCATCATCACGGAAGCCGCCGGCGGAGGGGCTTTCATGGTCTTGCCATTGCACAAGGTACGTCCACGGTCCAAAATAATTATGCATCTTCTAGAAAAAAACAGATTAGCTTTGGATAAGATTGACGTAACTATATACCCAATTGAAAGACATAAAAATCGAATTGCGAATATATATTTCGATCATTTTCTTAAATAGACCATCTTTCAGCAGGGTGGAAGTTATGTGTCAAATAAAATCCCCCAAAATAAGCTCACGCATTACGCAAACTAGGATTACTGGACTTAACCTTACTGTAATTTTGTTTTTCGTGTTCACTTTTTCTGATCACCCTGTGGATCAGTATAATTTGTTAAGGGCCCTTTCACGCGAAGCGATATTTGTTGCCGCGACACGCCTCAAACAGGGACTTTAACAGTGTTTTAATAAGCATGTGACATTTTTTTTTTATAAATCCATTGAAATGCCATCTCGTGTGAAAAATAAAATTAGAAGGAACCCTGTTTGAGGCGTGTTGCGGCGACAAATATCGCTCCATGTGAAAGGGCCCTAAGGATGATGAGTTTTAAGGCACACTCGGAGTTCACCACAAGAAATAGACTCGCAATCTAATTTTGGAGCTTCAAACTAAAAAAATACCGTTCAAACACGTGGTTGTTGCCACCTAGGCCACTGGCCTGGGCAGGGCGATGCGTTAAACTGCCGCTGCTATGTTAGTCTGTTGCATTGTGAGCCAATAGTCGGTATTTTCAGGACTTTCTAAGAAAGGAAACGATGCCGGTTAAAAATAGCATCCCCCTGACTCTCTCCATTCCTGGCTTTCCTCGAAATACCACCGTACAAGTGCAGAATATGCATGGGCTAAGGGATGGAAAGCGAGATCCGCGTGGTTTTTGGCAACGTTTGCGAGACCGAGATCAGATTGCACAAACGGGGGAGTTTGAAAAAAAAAAGTAGCCGGTGGAGAAATAACCGAAAATTTGTAATCGTATCTTTGAAATGCCGTCTAACGAGACTGCAGCGAAACGGAAATAAACTGATGCCAACTGGAAAATTTGTAAATAAATTTACACGGGAAAACACTGAAATTGACACGCATTTTAAATCTTACGTTATAAAATAAATTTTAGCTTAATTTAAACGATAAGGTATAAGTTTGTTTGCATTGAATTAAAAATAGTTGCTAAAATGCAGATCTGCTCGTGTTAAATTTCCCCTTTCGATGGTAATGGCTTATGCAAAATGAATCCGATGCAGCCAGGAATGGGTGGGTTTGTGAGATTTTACGGTTTTTTAAATTTATTTTTAGATGAGCAAATCAACTTGGCAATAGACCAAATAAGTATGGGTGTTAGAAGGGGAAAAAAATTCAAACGTCCATTTTGGAGGTGTGCCAAGCTGATTTGTCTAAAAATGAGCCGGGAGGCGGTTAAAATTTTGCCAACTCTGTGTCTGAGTAATGTAGATCAAATAATTTTAATAACAGATGTGGTTTTGAAATGGGGGAACTCTGCTCCCCCTTGTGAGATCCTTTCAGGAATACTCCGAAATTTTAGCACCGACTTTCATGCGAGTTTGCAATTTTAAGACCTAATTTTTATAAACTCTTTCCAGATGGGTAGGATCGAGCGCGACTGCCCCCTGGTGACCGGTCACCGTGGTCCCGTGCTAGATGTGGCGTGGGACCCTTTCAATGATAACATCATCGCCAGTGGCGGTGAGGACTGCACCGTTCGTGTCTGGCAGATCCCTGAGCTTGGTCTGGTGCGGCCCATGACGGACGCCGTGGTGGAACTCTCATTGCACCAGCGTCGCGTCGTCCAGGTCCTGTGGCACCCTACGGCCAACAACGTTCTGCTCAGTACCGGTGCGTAGACATGAAATTCCTTCCCTAATCCGAATCTGCTTTTCGAGATGAGGATCCAAAGATTCAAAGATGGATGTTAATATCCACTGTTACTTGTGTTTCATCACAGGCGGGGACAACAGGGTGATCATCTGGAATGCAGGCACGGGGGAACCGTTGACGGATATAGATTACCACCCAGACATCATCTATTGCTGCAGCTTCAACTACAACGGAAGTAAGCTGGTCACAGCATGCAAGGATAAGAAGCTGCGCATCATCAATCCACGAACAGGAGAGGTCATTCAGGTTCGTGCCATGCCATTATTTCCTGAAACAGTTTGACCATCAAAGCTGAACTAAACTCCCCCTTTTCTATAAGTAAATTTCTTGACCAGCCCAGCGCATTTTCTAAATAAAATTCTGTGTGGAAAAATTGCTAAAAATGCTGTGTTCATAGATCTAGGGCATAGTGACCATGTTTTTTTACGAAAATGGCCCTTAAATTTTAAATTTAAATTAAGTGCACCTTGCAAGAATAATTGGTCAAGATTTGAGCGGTCGTGACCTCCTATCACATCGTTTCCTAATTTTTTTTGAATCATGACAAGACCTCAAGTTTTGCCGGAGAAATTTTTATCTCCCGACGTTAAATTTTGCACGCGACGACATTAAGGCTTTTTTGTCATTCTTGTCCCTAACAGGAAGCGGAAGGACACGAGGGGGCAAAGCCAATGAGAGCAGTCTACATGAAAGACGGAACCATATTCACCACCGGATTCAGCAGGATGAGCGAACGGCAGTACGCCCTAAGGCAGGAGGTAATGAAGGCGTCGATTAACAAACTGACCATTAACAGTGCACCCCGGTACCGGGTTTGTTCATCGACGGTCTTTGTTATTACAAATAAACAATTTGAAATCTGGCTGTTTCGAGAACAGAAAATCGATTTTTAGCGTCGATAATTGTCCGTTATGCCAAAGCTGGCGATTATCCACGTCTACTTGAAGTTTACCCATTTTTTTTCTGGCATTTTACCATTTTTTTTTATGCCCTGAATGCGACTAGTGATGGTCCCTCGCCATTAGGTGGCCTGAAGTGGTGAAAAAACGCCAATTATGTAAATTTTATATATAGCAGTCGACTAATTTATGAAAGAGAATGGCGTGCTATAAAATATAAAATTCAACTGCTAATGCTACTACTTCTTTTTTTATCACTGGTCGCAATTCAATTCAATGCATTACCCCGCAGTCAGCATATAACATGCCATTTGGCAGGGGGAAAAGTGCCAGATTTTTACGAGGAAGAGTATACGGTCGTGGCCGCTTTTTCGGGAACTATCTCGGCATCCGCCTATACGGGCGATTGAGGGAGGTTGTGGGGAACCACGAAAAACCACAATCAGGATAGCCGACCGGGGTTCAAACCCGGGTCTCCCTAGTTCAAGGAGCTGAGCGTAATCACTTAGGCCGGAATTCATAGTCGTCGAAGTAGTACTTATTTGTATACTATTAGCACACAAGTAGTACTTATTAGATGACTATGAATTCCGGCCTAAGTCAACCATTTGCAGATTCTGTTTAAGAATTGATGCCAGCTAACCTGTTTAATTGAGTCGGACTTAACGACTTCAATTTTATTTGGAATTGAACAATGTTGATAGGAATTATGTTTAGAAGTTTTGAAATTTCTAAATTGATTAACCCTAGATTCGACAAGGTTTACAATATTAAACTCGGGCTTGTTTTTATTTAGGAGAATCCTGGCGTTCCGATCGTGATGGTGGAGCTAGATACCAGCAACGGAGTCATGTTCCCTCTCTACGATCCTGACACAAACATGGTGTACCTTTGCGGAAAGGTGAGCTTTGCATCGGTGGTGTTTTCTCAAGTTTTTGCCAGTTTTCTCTTGCGTTTGTACCGGATTGAATGGCAAATAATTTTGAGGTGTTTTTTTCGTACATAATTAATGCTCAGAGGTCTTTAATCCAATGAATGAAACTGTTTGTGTGAATTTTTCATTATTTCCTTAATGTTTATGGAAGTTAAGTTAATACCGCAGCACCCAGTTTGAGAGCCTCTGATATAGACCATCTCTTTGACATCCAGCTTCTATTTTCCAGGGTGACAGCGTGATCCGCTATTTCGAGATTACGGACGAGCCCCCTTACGTACACTACATCAATACGCTTCAGTCGCCGGAGCCACAGCGCGGGATAGGCATGATGCCCAAGAGGGGTTGCGACGTCAACCAGTGCGAGATAGCCAAACTGTTCAGGCTGCATGCCAAGGGATACTGTGAAGTCATATCCATGACGGTACCTCGGAAGGTATGGATGCTTCCAACTTTAAAAAAAAATAATGTTCCCGGAATTCATCTGGAAAAAAATATCCATTGCTTTGCATTTCGATTTACCCGAACCTTTAAATTTGTCATTGGTGCAATAGTCCGAACTGTTCCAAGATGACCTATACCCGGATACGCTCAGTGATGTGCCTGCGCTCTCCGCGGACGAATGGTTTTCGGGGAAAGATGCAGATCCCATTTTGGTAATGATATACAAATGTTTCAGTCGTTGTCGTTTTGCAGCTCTTTTCGTGATTATTATTTGCCAAAACTTAAGTGACTGTGCGACTAAGCGACTGATTTAATTCTTTTTTTTTTGTTCAGATTTCCTTGAAGGGTGGCTATGCTCCCAGCAAGAAAGCAGATTTCAAGGTTTCCAAGAAATCCAACATTTTGGACAAGATGCCCAAAAAAACTTCGGCGCCCTCAAATCCCGTAAGTCCTCCCAGGTTTCCGCATTTTTTCAAAGACATGTTTTAAGAAATGATTTTTATCTAAAAAGTGTTCAACAATTTTCGATTATTGTTGGAAATATGTAAATTTTTTATGTATTTTTCTCTTTCCTTATGTCAGGAGCTCAGCCTCAAAATGGACGACCTCCTGGAAGACATTAAGAAGCTGAAGTTGACTGTCCTGCGCCATGACAACCGCATCCGCGAGCTGGAGAAGAGGCTGGCAGAGAAGGAGAGCAAGGCTGTCGATGGGGATGGAACAGCAACAACGATAGTTGATGGTAAGAAAGGGGAACCTGCGGCAGCAGTTGCAGCAACGCAAAAGCCACCAGAAGCGCCACAAACCCCAGTGGCAAAGTCTTCGACAACGACTAACGACGCCCAGCAACAGCTACAACAACAAAGCAACAATACAACGTCACCACTGGACGCAGAGCTGGCACCTGACGAAGTCTAGCGGCACGCAAGGCAACAAGCTCGATTCGGGCTTCCATTTGGCACGGGAACGGTGAACGAGAGAGATTTCCTTTCTTCTCCTTTTCCTCCTCCTCCTCCTTTTTTTCCTCATCACCTACTACGTCGCCTTAATGAAACGCACAAAGCTCAGTATCATACTGCCAAACAGATAACGAAACGCGCAAAACACATGTATCGATCCCCGTCGAGAAGAACCACGACGGGTTACCGTGCCTTCGAGAGAACCCCTCGGGAAGTGCAAACGTCAAAATCAACTATGTCGAGAAATCCGTTTGACGCCTTCTTAAGTTGATGTTGATGGCTGCGGTGCTAAAACTTTGATGTTTTTGGGAAATGATAAATGCTGCGTAATATGTAAAATCACTTGCCATTTTTAATTAATAGCCTTTTTAGTAATTGTTTTGAGTCATTATTTAAGGCTGAACTAAACACCCCCTTTCCTATGGGTAAATTTCTTGACAAGCCCAGCGCATTTTTCTAAATAAAATTCTGGGGAAAAAATTGGTAAAACCACACACTGCCGCAAACAAATATCTCCAAACAAAATTTATTTTGATACACAACGAAATTTGTAAATAGCATCCCTCTATATAGCGCACTACCTGGAAGTAGCGAACCATCACAATTGACACGGGTGTGTACGAATCATGACTTTAACTGAACCACCGCCGCCGGTGGTCAAAGGAGTTTACGCGCTTTTTTTTCGATCCCAGGGTGCGGGGTTAATCCCAGGTTGAGATCGGTGGGAATTTTTTGAATGGGCGAAATTTCCAAAGTGGTGGCATTTTCGAATGAGAGTTTAAACCGAGGTTAAGTGTAGATTCCCTTTGCTCTCTGCACGTTAAAAAACACTCGAGAGGGGGTGGAAGTCCCCCTCGTAGACAAAAATGGCAGGAAAAGTTCCGATTACTTCAAAGAATTTGTTGCTTTATTTGCCCAAGTGTGCAGAGAAAATGTTCCCTTTGCCGATGTTTGTTTGTGGCTGTGTTGCACGTGGCTTAAGGTAACGAGTTTAATGGTTTTGATGGTTAGAAAAAAACGAAATGGCATAAACCTAAAATGTAAATACAATCAACTTCTATTCAAATTTTGTCTAGATGGATTTCAGATTCTTTTCTTTGCTAATAATTTTTTAAAAAAATTAATTCAAATCTGTAATATACTGCCTGGATACACTTGTGATATAAGAAGCTCGGTTTTTAAAAAGGGAACATAGTCGAGTTTCGCTTGATACTTAAATGCTTAAATAAAATGAGTTTAGCGACCTATGGTCATAATCGGCCTAGCAGACGTGAGGGAAAATTAAGTTTTGATGTCTAGTCGGAAAGTTTTAGCATTGTGCGGCTGTTGACGTTAGCTTTTGATTAATGGAAAAATTTACTTTGAAAAAGCATGTTTTCGCACAAGCCGTTCAAATTTTGTTTTGCCGGTGTTGACTTTAGAAACGGTGTTTTAGGAGCATCCTCATATGCTTAATTAACTATATTTGCAAAATCTTTATTTTAAAAAATTGGTCTTGCATAGAGTTATAAATACAAGGCCTGCCAAAAGTCGTTTCTAATGCATTGGGGTTTTATATTCTATTGATATTCTTAAATAACTATGGCGTTAAATTTTGCACAAAAAATAGATAGGCCAAAACGTTGGTTGACTTGGCGGGTTTCGGCAATCTCGATCGTTTTTACCCCCTTCCTCTTTTCACCTTTCATATATTCTTTCCCTCCAGAAACAAAGCCCTCGTTCCAGCTTCTCGTTTGTACCCTCAAATTCCCCGTCGTCGCATTGGGAGCCAAATAACGATATTTTTTCCACAATGCCACTTCGACTATCTCCCCCTATCCCCCAAAAATCGCGTATTTTTGTACTCGTCGTCTTGTATTTGTCACAAAGTAATCATGAATCGAAATATAAGAGGTGAGAACGTTGGGAGCCATTCTCTCGACGCATTATACCGCCATCATATTCACAGATCATCATATCACTCCGCATCCCCAATTCCTCGGATTGTGGGGCTTTCTCCCGTTATCTCTTTTCGATCCTCTCTCTCTCCTCTATTTCTTATCTCTTCTGTCATCTCCTCTCCTATCTCTCTCTTTCTAGATCCCCGAAGGCTTTGGGAGAGACCACACGATGGCCATTGCCGAAAAAAGGGGATAAATCTACTTAAAAAGTTGGACGGGGCTTTTAAGCATCGTCGAACCAACCCGTGCGTGCCAGAGTTTTTTTACCGGGATGCTATTTTTTTGAACTTTTTATTTCTTCGATCTAAGGCCGTAGATGTTTTGCTTTTCTTCGACAGAAAAGTTCGTCATGCCGAAGTCCCGTCAACCTTCCGCGTATGGGGTGCAAACGAAGAGAGAATTCGGCAAACAAAGTTTGCACTCTGCACTCAGAACTTTTTTTTAAAATAAGACTCGGTTTTTGTTTTTTTTTGTCGAGCCTCGTCATTCAATGTTAATTTTATTTAGAAAACCCGGGGTTTAAGAGTTCTATTACTCGAAATCCCCGGAGATTTGTTGAATAAACGAGCTCAAAAGTATTCTTCTATAACCTCTCGTATTTGCATTTTACCATAGGTTGATCCAAAGGTTGTGGAGTTTGCTTTCTGGTCCAACTTGGTGGTAATTGTTTGAAATATGCCCATTTTGGATGAGAGGTGAGTGTAAATTATCTAATTTAGTTAATTTGGTTTTCCTTTGTGCAATAATCCTAGAACTAAGTGTTTTAAAGGTACATTATGTAAGTGAATGTACATTGTATACTGTGAAACCTGCGAATATGAGCCCTCCATATAGCGTACTACCTGGGGGTAGCGCACCCTTGCAGTTGGCATGGATCGATTTTATAGAACAAACTACCTCCATAACCTGCAAAACGTGACATGCGCAATGGTTTCTTGGGACAAAATCAGTTTTACCTGAAGAGTGTAGGCCAAAGCATGCTACATGTGCAATGAAAGAAATTTCACCCACTGGGAAATCCCAAAATAAGGGCGATAAATGTCAAATAAAATACATTAGCATAGTGAATGCATGTTTTATTTTGTTTGCCATTTAGAAAAGAATGGTATTTAGATAGAAGGTATTTAAATAGTAAAAATGGCTTTAAACTACATAGATGCAATTGTATATTTGTTTTCTATATGTATTTTTCGGTTTTATGTTAAAAACCATTTAAAATTGCAACATACATGTATATATTTGTGCATCTTCGTTAGGATAATATCTGATTCATTATGGTAATCACTTTAGCTGAACCATCATATAGCACATCCCTCCCAGTAGCACATGCCATGGTTCGGTCCCAATGGATTGCACTATTCATAGGTTTCACTGTACTATGTTTTGGACAGGTACATGTAGTTTAATTGTCAAGGCAAATTTAGCAAGGTATTAACTTAAGGCTGAACTGCACACCCCCATTCCTATGGGGAAATTTTGATACATACTTTTAAAAAAACTACTTGTTATAA
>JAQGCC010004292.1:0-13408 GCA_034698905.1 Xestoiulus laeticollis | reverse complement strand
CAATTAAATATTTACAATAAAACCAGTATCGGTATTCCCGAAAGAGACAAACATTATAAGCCATTGCTATGCTTTTATAGGGCTTAACATTTTACCCAGCCTTAAGTTTCAGTTAACATAAAAAAAATATATCGTTGGAGATTGTATGTAATTATATGTTTAACATCTTGTAAAATTTGCTTAGAAGCATATTATTGTATTTTCACACGTATATTTCAATCCCATCATATTGGTATCAGATGCAATTTTACATTTCAAATCCAGTAAAACCTACTAAAGGTGATGTACCCAAAAATGGCAAATGTTTGACAAGTGTTCATTATTCAGAGAATGACACTGGAATACTTAGTATATTTTTGATAAAAGTGGTGCCATTTATAGTAATATTTTCCAAAAACTTGCAGTAAATTAAATAATGAACTTAAGGACTGATAAAGTTTATCATTCACATACTCTATTGTTCATTTGTCACTCCCTTTCAAGGAATTTCCCTTTCCAATTGTCTTGGAATTCTAGATAGTGAAGATTGAGCATGGTCACTTTAATAATGCACTGTCAATGAAAAAGCTGTACAAGAAATGGCACACCCTGGTCACTATAAGCAATAGACATGTGATCACAATATAGAGAATATATAGGTAATTGGTAACTTTCCCAGGTATTCAAAAACTGATATGACATGAAATCTTATGCATAATGAAAGCAAAACAACATGTGCTTTTATGCCTAGTCCACATCAAGAAAGGCATAAAAATTTGTATCAATGAAACAAATGAAAAACATTTAGTTGTGACCATATCCCAAAATTTTAAAAATGTAACCTCTGATAATTTTAAGCTAATGTGGCATAGAAAATAGTGACACTAAAAGCAGGATGACATTTAATCCTAACTTTCAGGTAATGATATTTCAGAAAGACACATGCACATGCTTTGACGTTCACAATGTTGCCTGTCAATCTGGCCAACATTTCATAACATAATATATTGATTTTAATATGGTATCAATTCAAGAGTTGGAAGACCATAACATTTCTGACGCTAATTCAAGAGTCCCTGGCATAGATTCCTAATAATACAAGTTGAATGTTCAGTGCTGTTTGGTTTTATCATCCCACGTCCATGTTAGACTTATAAAGCTCTTATCCAAGCAGCATATAATGCCACGGGGTTAAATGCATCTCTCTTATGATTGACCCTAGCCTTAACACTCTCATAAAACCTTATCTGATGTCCAAGACTCCGTTTTAAGGCATGTATATAGCAACGTCCAGACTTCGTTATTAAGGTGGGTAAGATACATAAAAAATAAAGCAAGGACTGATATTGGATATGCTTATGTCGAGGTAGCATCTCGAGGCTATTTATCACTAAGGAAAATGCCACAGTTGTGAGGGAAGCATTTCTAGGTCCGATTAAAGTTGCGAATGACCAATGAAATCCAAATGCATCAAGCCAATGGACAATAACTGTCAGGATAGGGAGAGATAAACAAACGGCCACGATGGGATAAATGCCTCGATGGTCACTCAAATGTGGACATTATGTCGAGCACGTTAGTTTCCTTAAACCATCGCGGTTTTCATAGGACATACGAGTGGTTAGCAATTAAACCTCAATTAGATGCGATGCATGCCGTTCTAACCCCATTACTTCGACTTTAATCCCTAACAACTAATTTTCAACAGCCTTTAATGATCAGTGACATCGTTGCTTTTAAGGGTACTTGTCCATTAAAGTATTCTAACCACAGAATAAAGTTGAAGTTTGATAAATCTGACCATATTACCATTGACAGTTTTAGATTTTTAGGCAATGCTAAGCAATTGTGAGAAAAATTAGAAGCAGGACAAATATGCATGATTTAACCTCTGATTAGTACCAATTAAAAGCTTGCTCTAACCTCTGGTTATAAGTGAATGTTTGCTTTAACCTCTGATTATAAGTATGCTTGTTTTAACCTCTGATTAAGAGTGTTTGCTTGCTTTAACCTCCGATTAAGAGTGTATGTTTGCTTTAACCTCTGCTCAAGAGTATATGCCTGCTTTAACTAACCGCTGATTAAGAGTGTAGGCTTGCTTTAACCTCTGATTATAAGTGTATACTTGCTTCAATCTCCGATTATAAGTGTATGCTTGCTTTAACCTATGATTAGTAGCAGATGCTTGCTTTAACCTCTGATTTTAAGTGTGCTTGCCTTAATCTTTGATTTAGATTGTGTGCATCCTTTAACCACCGATTAAGAGTGTATGCTTTCTTTAACCTCTGATTAAGAGTGTATGCTTGCTTTAACCTTTGATTAATTAAAAGCAAATGCCTGTATTAAAATATTTTGGAGCAAATGCTTGCTTTAACCTCTGATTTGAAGCAAATGTTAGCTTTAACAAGTTCTTACTGACTATATAGACTGAAAAATTAAAGTAAGGTTTGCATTTATATCCGTGTGTTTGTTTTAGCTTATTCAATCGTTCAAATCGTTATTAAAGCATTGCTTCACACCTGTATGTCAACAATGACAACACTATATGACAACACTGTATGACAACACTATAGTTTTAAGAAAAATAGGGTAATTATCGAATGATAGCTTATTTAGTTTCAGGATTATCTCGTTTCTAAAATACATATGTATGGAGCAAACCAATGCAAGAATGTTTTTACCTGATAGTCCTGGCTGGCCTCGGTATCCAAATGCGTGAGATTTTGCAGTTTTTCCCTGGATCTGGCATGACGTCTGACGACGTAAAGCACTCCAATGGCGATGACTGCTCCAGCAATAACTCCGCACACGATAAAAGTTATGACGAAAATATGATTGTCATTTTCCAGTTCTTCAACGGCGAGCTGAGCCTATGAAAAAAAGATGGAAAGAAAAAAACGAGCGTTAAAAAAATGCATAAAAAAAAGAGAGAGATGCTTTAATATTAACTAGATAAATAAATGAAATATCTCTTAGAAACACTCGAGGCTCACGGCGGATTTCCAAAATAAAGAGAAAACAGAGTTTCCAATGTAGAAGAAATATAAAAAAAAATATCAAATGGGATTGAAAGCCAATACATTGCACTAAACAAGTTGGTTTCTTATTGAGTTTTGTAAAATATATACGTTGTTGAAAATACGTACGTTGGTAAAAGTAAAATAAGATGAATCAAGTGGGTATACATGTATATTAGGATTTGTATCAGTGTATAAAATGAACTATAATTATCTCTAATCATTAAACTGGGAATAAAGAAGCCAAGATGGTGTTCAATTCCACAACATTTGTACAGTAAAACCTTGTAAAGGTGACCACTCACGATATGGCAAAGTTGGTCACTGTATACAGGTGGTCATTATACAAAGAATTTTTTTAAGGAAAACATATGTACTAAAATCTATTTATGAAAAGTGGGCACTATGCAAAGGTGGTTACTTTCTCTGATTTTACTATAACTGAAAAATTAAAATATCTGTTGAATCTATCTTTTTACCTCTAAATCTATCATTTGTACAGTAATATCTTGTAAAGGTGACCACCCACAAAAATGGCAAAGTTGGTCACTGTATACAGGTGGTCATTATACAGAGAATTTTTTTAAGGAAAACATATATACTAAAATCTATTATAAAAAAATTGGGCACTGTGCAAAGGTGGTCACTTTCTCTGATTTTACTATAACTGAAAAATTAAAATATCTGTTGAATCTATCTTTTTACCTCTAAATCTATCATTTGTACAGTAATATCTTGTAAAGGTGACCACCCACAAAAATGGCAAAGTTGGTCACTGTATACAGGTGGTCATTATACAGAGAATTTTTTTAAGGAAAACATATATACTAAAATCTATTATAAAAAAATTGGGCACTATGCAAAGGTGGTCACTTTCTCTGATTTTACTATAACTGAAAAATTAAAATATCTGTTAAATCTATCTTTTTATCTCTAAATCTATCGTTTCTACAGTAAAACCTTGTAAAGGTGACCACCCACAAAATGGCAAAGTTGGTCACTGTATACAGGTGGTCACAATACGGAGAATTTTTTTGTAGAAAAACATACATGTAAGTATTAAAACCCATTTATGAAAAGTGGTATTTACTATAATTGAAAAATTAAAATATCTGTTAAATCTATCTTTTCACAAAGAATTTTTTAAAAAAATAAGTCTTTTTACAAGTGTCAGTGTCAAAAAAGGCTTATTTCATGTGCACATAAATTGTAAGAGATTCTCTTTCCTTGTCAAAATTGTCATTTCTAGGGCTGACTAATATTTTTATAGGACCTGCTGGGTGAGAAATCCGCTTATTTTTTTAACAAAACGGAATGGAGACGAAGAGCAGTAAAAGAGGATTTTTGCATATAGGCAAATGGGGCACGAGAGCCATAGGAAATGAAAGAAGCTAGGTCGCTTGACAAAAATGGAGGTGACATTTAGCCTTCTGTATCTGTCGCACTGACATAGGTCTAAGAAAAACGGAGATTGAAAGCTCTAAAGGTTGTCGTTAAAACATGCCATATTCATTTGAAACGAAAGAAGATGTAATGGAGATAGGGTAAGGGGGGTTGGGAGAGGTGACGTGAGAAAAAAAAAACTGCCATGGATAGTGATGAAGAAGAGTGCTGCCAAACTAAGATCCGAGAGACGATGATGGAAAAAAATATCTGAAAAAAAAGTCCCTCCGTCGATATTCGTTTCTTTTTTGTCAAACATTTCGACAAGCCTCAAAATGAAATGTGCATTCAATTTAAATGAAGAAGAGTGCATTCACGGTTGGTACATATAATCAGCGAGTGCTAAAGTATTCACGTTCAAAAAAGACCAATTTAAAAGCCGCCTGCACCTTCTATTTCCGCTATATGCAAATGAGGGTTGCTACCCTTGAAGAATACTAGGAATGTAAAAATCTCAGTCTTGGACCCCCACCCCCACCGTAAATCCATCGCACATTTTCCTAATCGATTTAATCCGACGGATTCCAATGACATTCCCGAATTAAACAGATCGTGAAAATCCAAGCCTATGGCATTGGATACCAGATAAAGAATTTTTAATGGACGTTAAAACCCCATTTTAAATAGAAATTGTATGCAGTGATTGCAAACTTATAAGGGGAAATGCACCATCATAATGATGATAAGCAAGCATTTATATGGATTCGTGAAAATGAATACCTATTACATGTAAAATTCTACGATGAAGACTAGCTTAAAATCCTAATCATTAATGTTAAACATTTCCAATTTTTTTCTAATGGGTTACTTGAAATTTAAATTAAAAATATCACATTCTGTTCACATTGCTCCATGTTATGGTTTCGATTCCTTAAGGTATTAATAAAGCAGCTACGTTTATGAATACCACACCTATCTTGTTAAATTGTGGGAATACATTTAATTGTCATAACTTAAAATTTTAAAATAACGATGCGAAACTCCCCAATTTTTAGCTAAATCAGGCTAAGTTCGTAGTGACGGAAGCTGAGAGGGGCCAATTTCCTGTTTGACCGACATAACTTGTCTGCCTATTCATCAATGCATGTGAAATTAAAGCTAATAGATGAAGCGCCATTACAACATATCACTGGCACCAAATTATGGGCTTATCACAAGCTCGGCTATCCCACTCAAGCCTCCGTCAACTAAGTTTCCCCAACATGAGAGTACCTAATATCATACAACACTATTTTGAATATAGATGGTGAATACGTTAAAACATATTTTTTATAAACTTCAGAATTTATTTAAAAATTAAAGATTAAGGGGATTTTGAATAGCATGATGTAATACATTCCCCAATTACAAACTGAAGATTAAATACAGTTTAAAGCTCTCCAACAATATCCAATTGTTAATTAAGGCTTTAAACATGAATAGGTAATCCAAATTTATCTATGTATATTTCTCTTCAGAGTTATGTTTCACTAGCATATATGCATTAAATTATCGAAAACTGGAAAGCCACGTTGAGATTAATTGAAAGGTGAGCCAGCTTTTCCTCTGTCGACTCTTCTACTACTTTAAACAGGATCAAATTTCCTTTCACTTTTCAGATGGCTTTTATATAAACTCTTGTTTTTCATTGGCAAAATAATTATATCGCAATTTTCATCATTCATTTTATAGTGAAGAGCATTAATAAAAGGAAGAAGATTAGAAGAGGAAGGAAATGCCTAATAGGTATCCATTTGTTGCGTTTTCATGTTTCCTCGTTCGAGTGCATTTGTTACCCTAAAGCACACTAAAGGGTTTTGTTTATCACTAACAAATGCAATGTAAATCGATGATGTGAATTTGTTTGGCTTTAATTCAACTTTAAGCTCCTAAGCTATACATTTAAAAAAAAAATTTATCCCAGTTGAAAATATGCAAGGTATTGAAGAAGAAATTGTGATATATAATCTAGTCCTTATGCTAAAAATATTTGAACATACTTAGATTACTCTGAAACCGAATGTAAAATTAAACGCTTACACGTATATTATTTTAAAACATTAGCTTAGAGCACATTATGGGAAAGTGCTATTGCATTTAAAAACAAAATGATGCAATTACAGTAGAACCTGTCTAAAATAATACTTTTGGAACCAGAGAAAAATATTATTTTAGATAGGTTATTATTTCAGACAGCTTCATCTGTAAACATGCTATAGTGTATACAGTTGCAAAATAGGGAATTTCCCAATTTTTTCAATTCTTATACATGTGTACATGTGAAGATGAGTTAGGAGTTATTGGGTATCACAAGCAAAGTTTAATTGTCTTGCATTTCCCTGCCATTTTTGATGTTTTTTGCAGTTCTACTGTTGATATTTCCTTTAAAAATCGTTGGGACCAATACAAAATATTAAATATCACTTTATGGAAGTTTACATTGGTCCCATGTCGGGACAGACACATTTTATTATTTTAGAGAGAATATTATTTGACGCAGGATTATTTTAGACAGGTTCCACTGTAGACGAAATGGTGAAATAACGAACATGCACATGTATGTGCAATGCAACATCGTGTTTAACACATGTCATATGTCAAGTCTATACTTATAAAAACAATATTAACATAAATACTCAATTATCTGAAAAGCAAAGTTCATATTTATGAGAAAAAAGTTTTGGATGTTGTGGTTTCATCCACTTTTCAATGTCTGTTTACTATTAAAACAAGCAACACATTCTTAAGCAATAAAATGCAAAAAGACAAGAAGTACAACGCATAGCCTATCCAACGAACGCTATAAAAATCGATAAATAAATTCATCCATTAAAATAAATGGATGCTTTTATGGCGAAACGTTCCTCAGATGACCACAACGTTAGCCGAAGGCAATACATAAGCCATCCTGCTTAATACATTTAAAAATAATTGAATTTCCATGGCATGCATGAGCAGAAAGCTACAGGCAACTGTAGACATTTTTTTAAAACAAGTTTTATACATGTAGAGGCAAAATAAAACGCCATTATTCGTTGAAAAAACGCCATGCTACAAATACGACTACATAATGCTTCGCTCACTGCATTATTAACATATATGCAGTTTATCCGCAAGAGATCTAAGTTAAAAACAAAATGAAAAAGCAGGTCAAAAGAGCGCCGAGGTAGAGTTTCATTAAAAACGCTAGGGGCTTTTCATCTGCATTTTGCAATATCAAAATTCTGTTGCATATGGGTCCATTATGAACATACAGGGTTGCTCATAATTGCAGTGGCATCAATAGAACGCCAATTGCTGAAAAAGCTTACATCGCCTAGACAAGCCCAGGCATGTTTCAAATATTATTGTGAACATGTTACGCATGCAATTGAGCCAAACATATAAAGACAAATTTAACCATACATATATGTGGCCCTTACCAATAAAGATGTTATAAGCTGTCATAAATATAACACCTTTTTTTGCATCATAAAACACCTTTATGTACTAGTGTTTCTGAGCACCTTGAACTTGGCACCAAAACGGTGCTCATATGAATAACTTTTTAAGCCCCAGGCCACGTACACTAAGGCCGAAAACGCACGCTTGGTTAGCCTCAAACAGAGTATCGAATTTAATTTAAATTTTAGAATTTTAAAATGTGCACATTAATATCTCGTGCGAAAATTCTTTTTTAGTTAAAAGCTTTGTTTGAGGCTAGCCAAACGCGCGTTTCCAGCCTAGTGTGGCCTGGGGCTTATTGTGACAACTTTTTTTAGTGTGCATGCTCCGGATTTAAGCAAACATAATGAAAGCATGGGATTCAGTGATAAAATGTGTGTTGGCAACATTGAAACAGCATCAGTTGTTAACACATCAAGTACATCGTAAAACAATGGCATATCATCCAAACAGGTTCCACATGTCCATTGAAATAATGTGAAGCCATGACAGATATTTACAGTACTTGCAAGTATGTAAATTTCCATACTAAAAAATCTGGACAACTAAAATTTAAACGAATAGGAACCCCCCTCCCACTACCACACTCTCCGAGAGGGCCTGGTGGGGATGATGTTTGAAACATTCGCCGATGTCAGCAGTTTCATAAGGTGCTAAACAACGGTAAGTAGCCTTGATGGCCGAGATCAGCATACATATTACGATTTTCGAACAAGATGCTCTCGTTTCATATGCACGAAGAATGATGTATTAGAGGCGAATGAAACTAGGAAAAGTGAGGGCATACACTATAATGCGGGCTGATAAGTGCATGCGAGAAAATGCAATATATATTCAACTTACTGATTATGCGCGTATAGGTTGACGCTGCCAGGAGGCATGCACGCATTTTCTAAGCGAGAGGGTCGGCTTCCAAGAGAAATCTTATTGCCTGCTCAAGTATTTCATTTCGGCGAGAGTAGATGCAAAAGTTCAATTATTCAAAGCTCAAAGAGGAGGAGGAGAAGGAGAGAGCTGAGGAACGGATGAAGCGCAAAGACAATGGAAGATTATTTGAAGAGAAATATTAGGCGGGAATCTGCATAGATAAAACCATGGGAAAAAAGGAGGTATGCATGCATATCGGGGATAGGGTCTCATGAAATGAAAAAAAAAAAAAAAAAAATGCGAGTCTGCAGGGGATAAACACGAGGGAAATTTTGAGGGCGGGGGTGCCGCTTGCATTTTCATCCTCTCCCTACACATATACCCCATGACAATGAAAGTTGACTCACATTCTTCAATCTGAGCTTAAAAAACAAAAGCGGGCCTCTGTGATTAATTCCATTCCAGCTTATTGCCGACTCTATTGACCAGCGTCGCCATGCAACGCGCATTCCGGAAGTTCCTTGCTAACCATCTCTGGTCGGGGTGGATATATCCTACATCCTCTATCTTATTAGTTTTGCTAACGAAACCACTGCAGGTTGAAAAAAGAGAACTTGTTGGCCATGGGCTGCTAATAATGCGAATCTAAACATCACTTGCAGAATAGGAAGAATACGATGTGTACCAGAAAATTACAGATTGCATCATTTGCTAAATGGTGATAAAAAGTGGAAAACCTTATAAGCTGAAGAAACATTAGTGTTAACGTTTGCAGATTACTGAGCACAAATCTGTAGGTTTAATATGTCATTTTGAAGCAGTCAGTCTAGTGTTATAAGTTAATGAAACTATTCTACAGGTACATGTAGTTAGATTCCTGAACTAAATTCCTGAGATTCAAAGGACATGCAGTTTCGGCTACAAGGTATTATTCAAACATATGTGCCTAGTTTTAACAGTTGGGTTTGTTCATGTTACTAATCTTAACGCTTTTTAGCCATATTTGGCTAAGTTGGTAGATACGGAGGCTGAGATGAGCCAACTTCCTGTTTGACCGATACAGCACAACATGTCTGCCAACCCATTATTACATATGGAATTAAAGCTAATAGATAAAGCGCCATTACAACATAATCTTTGGCTCCACAATATAGAATATCACAAGCTCGTTCAGCCCACATTAGCCTACATCAACTAATCGAAATCTTATCTTTGATAAGATTAGAAATGTGAGCACCCCTTTGTGATTAACCCATTTAATGTGTTAGATCATGTGATCTAACATAGTCTCAATTGTAAAATATATCATGTCATCTTATGAACACACGTTATCTGATTGTTTTAAAATACTGACTTTTTGTAACTCTATTCAATTCCAGAATGTAACCTACTTGAACATGTATTTGTTTTTTAAATATTTTTTATTGTTTAGGCGTGAGAGTTAAAAAACAGTTTTATGCAAATCAGCCAAAATATTTTTTGTCAATTATCAAAATTTGAATCTTCATTATGTTTAAGTTGGTGATAATTGATTATTTATTGAATACTCAATTTCGTGTAAAACTCGTTGTAAGCATATTTCATGTGAAAACTGAGAATCAAACGTTAAAGCGCTCTTTTACTCGATGTAATTTTGAGCAAGTTCCCCCCTTTTGCATCCCTCGTAAATGCAGATATTAAAATGCTATTCAAAATAAAGTTGAACGTAATGAAGACAAAAATAGCGTACTCGATAGTTTAATATTTTAAATTCCTGCTTTCCAGACCTCCCATTAAATGCACTAGAAAAATCGTTCGCATATTTGCGAGCATCCAACCATGCAGTAGATAGGAATTTGCGCTTTCGTACCAAAAATTTCGTTAGAAATATGAATTCAGTAGATTTGATCGCTAGCCTAATTAATTAATGTGTCAGGTATCCCACATTCTGCACCAATGCGCATGCGCAATTGCCCAGCTGTTCAGTCATAAAACTGGAGTGTTAGAAAAATTTGGTCACACTGCATCGTGACTAGGGAATGATGGTTCAATTACGAGCCATTTTAGAGTGGCATTAACGTACTTTACTTTCCATCCGCTCTTAATTTTGTTTACGATTACAACGATAATTCTAGGGACGGGTTAATGCACCAAACTCAGATTAACTTCATTGGCCATTAAAGCACTGCCAGTTTATGAGGTCTTAAAACCCTCCGCGATGATATAATGATAGGAATTATTCGGAAAAGATGTGGGTCAAGTATTAGTCACATAAAATTTGTTGTAAAGTATACACCATATCTACATGTAATGTTATAGTTAATAAGCTACTATCATAATGAAAATTCTTAGCTATTTATCTACAATGTATAACATTTATTCCTTATATACTACAAGTAGAATGAAACTTATGTTGTAGTACATTTGAAATGATGCAAAAAAATGCCACTAATGGCCGGTTTTACCAACGCTGGTAAAATCTGTGGTCAAGTAACCTGTAGTCGAACCTTGACCACAGTTTGATCTCCCGGTCAGTTGTTTGGGTTGTACCAACTGGCCTCTGTTGGTAAAACCGAATCGGAGGTAAACTGTGGTCAACTGCAGTTTGACCAGACATTAAGTTTAACTAGCTTCGTTGGTAAAACCGGCCATTAGTGTAGTTAATGCATTTGAAATGCATGTAATGCAAATGCAACACATAGTAGAAATGTATTGTGCATTTAAAACGACCAAAATATGCAACTATAAATGTAGTGCATTTAAAGTGATGCAACTGCATGTATAGATATAGTGCATTTGAAATACATGTAATGCAAATGCAACACGTATAGTACAAATGTATTGTGTATTTAAAATGATCAAAATATGCAACTATAGATGTAGTGCATTTAAAGTGATGCAACTACTGTACATGTATAGATATAGTGCATTTAAAATGATGTAAATATGCAACTATACATTTAGGGAGTGCATTTAAAATGATACAAAGATGCAACTATAAATGTAGTACAAAATTTAACTCTTGGTGCGTGTTTATTGTACATCTGAAATTATGCAAGCATGCAACTTTTAGCGTATAGTGCATTTAAATGATGCATTTTCTTGCAGAAATTGTGAAAGTATTAATATATTTAAGCTACCCTCAACGATGTTCCAATATAGTTTTATCCAAAATTGTATTTATAAATATATTTGTCGGGTAATTTAGTCGACTAATCGGCTAACCGCTCGACTATGCACACGTCACCTTCTCTGAATTTGTCTAACGATGCGTCATTTCCATGATTTTCAAGGCATAATTTTAAAATTAGCAGGAAGTAAGGCGGCAAATTGCATCGCCTTTTATGCCTTCTTTTCTTCAAATATTGCGACATTAAAAAAATCTAATTCCCTAGAAGTTGAGAAAAATACGCTTTTTAATGCCGCTTTTACCAAGGTACTTTTGCCTCCTTATAATTAAGGCTTACCCGAACGCGTTTGTATGCATATTAAATTAGAGCCTGGCCTGAGAATTTCAGCTAATTTACAATTCATTTAAGCTGCAGGTGATAATTACGACCTATTTTAACATCTTATCAAACGCGTGTTTCCTCTGCTGCCTTTTATTTGCTAATGGACCCACTGCACAAAAAGTAATGAAGCGAATGGGAAAGAGAAAGGGAGGAGAAAAATGTCGACAAAATCTTTATCTTCTTGATTTAGATTTTTTTAAACGTTCTCCACTCTGATGAGCCATAATTAGGCGAAAATTGGAACAACTTTTTCTCACTAATTAAGCCAATGAGCAAACGTACAATCAAGCGACAAACAGTGGCGTTTCCAAGACGAATGTCTCGCTAAAGCAAATTCGAACAAATGTCTCCATCATTTTTTTAAAATAAAACCTTAGGTGGAAATTGATTATTCATGAAATTAACTTATGCGTTTAATTAATGGATGACACAGAAACGCTTCCTTTTATCTTTACGTGCTCTCATATCGCACTTTAATTATATTCAAACTCTTGAGCGACTGAGCAAGACAAATTTGAAATACTATCAGCTATATAGTTCGTCACATTTTCTAAATGAATGACCAATAAAACTGAAACCTCGTCTAGAAATTTATAAATGTGAACATTGCTGGAAGTGTGCCCCTTTATTGATATTGCCCCTAAAAGTGTCTTAACCCTGGAGTACATACATGTATTCAATGATTGCCTATTTATAAGGGTGATGCTTGCAAAATGTAGCTGCTGTTAAATAACTTTTGATTTATTCGTTTTGAATTGTAGTTTTTTAATTCTTCTTGCACCCATACTTTTAGCTTTCCATAATTGTTTGATATAAACTGGTAATATTTTAACTATGATCACCCTTGTAAGAATGCAATCATTGCAAACAAGAATCCCTAGTCAAAATCTTAAGTATACTTAGTATTCTTTTCGGTATTCTAGAAAGTTTACTTTATGGTATACTAAAAAGTATGCTAGAAAGTATACAGGAAAGTATACTAAGTGTATTTTTTTTGGACTATACTTAGTATACTTTCATATACTTCGAAGAATACTTTCATATATTTTAAAGTATACTTTTATATACTATGAACTATACCTTCCATTAGTTGTAATTACACTTTACAGTTCACTATTGCAAACTGCAAAGTATATGCAATAGTGTATTTGCAAATATACTGTAAAGTGTACTTACGAGTATAGAAAG
>JAQGCC010004291.1:0-13410 GCA_034698905.1 Xestoiulus laeticollis | reverse complement strand
AGCTGGAAGTTTAAACAATAGGCTCCTTCACGCGAGCGCTGTTAAGCACAAGCCGGCAACGCTTTTCTCGCGTAATTAGATGTGCGCATGCACTGTTCATGCGCGCATCTATAATTACGCGGGAAAAGCTTTGCCGGCTTGTGCTTAATAGCGTTCGCGTGAAGGAGCCTATACTGAACCTGCAATAACGTCTATAGAGATAATTTCAATGGTGCCTTGCCAATTCACCCCATTATCAGGGTCCCTAAAGCCCCGCTCAATAACACCACTTTCAATATTGCTTCATATATCCCATGGTAAAGTTTTTCATAGGCTAAATTGGTTTTAGAGCATATACATGCATGTACAAATATTTTCCTTGGAAATGCATTATTGAAAATGCATGATACTTTATTGAAAAATCCATTAAAAATATGTCAACTTCCCCTATAGTAGTTTCCACAATATTAGTTTCCAATGAAGTTGCCATGGGGAAAGTTACCCTGGTGGAATTTCGGTGAAGTTTCCTTGCATATGTTGTTAGATGTATATATATACACTATAAAAAACGTTGGTTTAAAATTCAACCCAATATTGACTGCTATATGGACATACCACTTAATATGGACACAACACTTAAATTCAACCCAATGTTTTATAACCAAATGTTGGTATGTCCATATATTAGGTTAAATTTTAACCCAACGTTTTTAGTGTGTATGGACCATAAGCAGGGAGCGTTACGGATTCGTGAGACCAAGGGCTCACCAAACCCACCGGGTTTCGTCTACCTTGAAACGGAAATGAGGTTGATGCATGCAAATTGACGTGCTGACCCTGCGTTTTGATTGGCAAATTAATTTTCGTTTAGATTTGGTAAGCTCTCTGCTCGGTCCCGTTCACCTTCGTTAACCTGGTAATTTGCTGCGGAGATACTAATTGGCCGAATGATTGAGAGCTTTGGTCATCGGCGTTCCAGTTCTCAGCACTCTGATGCATGCACTTTCTCTCTTCTGCTTATAAATGCTTATATCCTTGTCTACAAGCTCAGCGATTTGGATGGATCGGTTCGAAATTATCGGTGAACGGGAAACCTAGCCAAGCGGGATTTTAAAGAAAGAATCCCTTGACAATCGTTAGTACGCATTTTAATCCCCCATTACGTGAGGTATTTTAATAAGCTTGTATATGGTAGCTTATGGGGGGTGTTCATTTGGGTGTCGTAATGACCGACTTAACGAGAACTATATGTAGTTTATTTGGTATACATTATATGACACATGGATAAGGGGCACTCGTTGCTAAAGCCTATTTTGTGAAAATATTTTATGGAATGTTCTCAAGAAGCTTGAGGGCTACCCTAAAACCTGTTAATAATGCAAACCATCAGGACCAAACGTTATTTGCAGGTTCAGCAAATGTGATATGATCGCTACTTCCAGGGTCTTCGCTATTTTCGGTGACGTTTTAGGCAGTATTTAAGTCCTTCTACAGGTACATAACCAAGCAGACTGTCAGTATTTGAGAACTTTCTATATATACAAGGACAACAGAAAACTGTGAGCGTTGGCATTTCAATGTCCCCGTCTCGATAGAATCAAGGAACTTTCATTGGAAATTGGCATTCCAATGTCTCTGCAATGCTGACTATGCAGCACGCATGGCCTTTTTCGTGATCCAGGTGAGCAGATGTCTGTTGAAAAACAAGGATATATGCGGACCAAGGATGGCCTTATGACGTTTGAAATGGCGGTTCTGGCGTCTGGGCTGCATTTTGGCAAGTTCCTTAGCTAATTTCAGATTAGTTAATCCTTGGGCCATTGCATCCATGCAAATTCATAACAAGGACAGTCACCAAACCTGCCAAGCTTTCTAGTTTTGTTGACATCCGCATGGGGTCCGGACTTTTTTATATTCTGTATAAAAAAAAACGTCGCCATACTTAAATTTGTCGCCAAATGCTATTTGCGTGCGCGACCTACTTTGAATAGGCTCGCGAATTTTTTCTGCCACTTTCCTTCTTAATTTGTCCATTAAATGGGCCGAAGTCGTCGTTGGCACCTATAATTGCATCCATCCAGAATCCGTTTGTACCCGGACCGACAGACAGGGCTAAATATACACAATCGTCCTAATTGCGAAGCGAAATTAGTACTTGTTTTTGGGCAAAAATGTGCTCCTGGTCTTTCAGGAATTAACTCTTTCGGGTTCCTTGTGCCGAATTTGAAAATAGCTCTTTGGCTAATGAGGCAATGCCAGGGTAGAAGGACTGCTATATCGTACTGTTTTACCCCCTGTTTTTTAGCAGTTGCTAAGTTTGGGAGGATGAGCTGGCAGCATCCGGATCCGTAATTAAGTCTGTTATATGAGGATGATGATTTATCCATTGCAGCGTGCATGCCTTTTCTTAATGGCGAATTTTGCGAATTTTTGCGACCAAAAACTTGATGGCGTAAATACATGTATATTTTAGGAGTTAGGATTATATGCCTACATATTGAGAATTAGGCAAAACATGGGAAGTGTGGAAACCTATGTAAAAACGGAGGATTAACAATTGTTAACAAGTTGTAGCAAGAATAATTATCAATCCCGGAAACACGAGAACACAGTTTTGAACAGTGTTCTACAACTTTATAAGTAATATCGTAGGCTTATACATGTATATTAATTACATGTAACTTCATTTATAGCGAAAAAAATTAGATTCAGGAAGGCTGAGGTTATTGTTGTTTTTCCATGTGTAATTGGAAGAGACATGCTTGAATCTTCGCGAATTATGTGAATATTCCACGCAATATTTCAACGTTGGATAAAGTTACATTTTACAAAACACTCATAATGGCGTTTTTCGCCTTTTACGTTTCCGTAATGAAATTAACTTTAGTTTAATGACAACATTTCTGTCGTTATAGCGCATACCACAGTGTATATAATATTTGTATTTTTTTTTATTCGTAATTATATATGTGCACCACGTGAGTTTTGCATGACGTTTATGGGAAAACAAATTATCCAGTTTTCATGTGTTCGAATATTGCATGCTTTACATCCTACATTTTCTCATACCAAAAGTATATGTTTTCCATAACATTTTCTGGAATATTTATGAAATAAACTATATATGCAGTGTATATAGGCCAGGATCATACTACTTTTTGTCACCTGGCTGTTTAGTCACTGTCTTTAAGTCCATTAATGGAGGAGGTTCGCGTTACATGCAGCGCCGCCTTGAGGTAGTAATTAAGTTGCAATTTTCTGAGGGGTTAGAAACACAATTTAACACAGAACCACATTAAAGGTAAACCTTATATCTAGCGATCTATAATTATGATACCGAAATGAAACTTTGGGAGGTTTAAGATAATAGTATGAAATAATTTTGTCATTTTTTTTCGAAATTTTAAAATAATTTTTTGAAATATTAATGAAGAAACCATCTCCATTGCTTGCAATGTGTGAGATGATGGTACGACCCCGGGTGTTGTCAGCCGTCCCTGACACTTGCTACAGCGACTTTATTTCCTCCTATAGAAGTTTTGAAGTTTTTTTGCCACTCTGCATGCGGATCTTGTCCATTGCTTCTAATAGACTGGCACATTATATTTGCAAATTGATGTGTGTGTATTTAGTGTGCTGCCATTCCATTATAGAAGCCATGGACTCGATGACAACGACTAAACAGGCATGCCTGGATCAAAAAGTATAGCTGTGCATGATCCTTTCCTAAAAATAACTGTTTTTGTTCAATTGTTTTTGCTTCAACATCGCATCGGATAGTGAAAACATCATGATGCACGACGAACATATCCGATTAGAAAAAAAAAACCATTTTTTAAAAAGAATTTCAGCAATAGACAATTATCAGAAAAGTTATTTTACAACGACTTAATTCTATATCGAAATTAAAATACCAGACCACACAAGTCATTGTTCGTGTGAAAGCCATCAATGTGGGGTCAAAGAGGAAGGATTTTGTCAATTTTTTGTCAATTTTACCTTGGAAGTTTATATTGGATACATGTATATAGGGAATTGATCCCAATAATCAATGATGCATTTGTGTCAGGTTGATATATCTGCATTTCCTACATGTGAGATTACAAAACAAACAAAAACTTTAATTTGTACATACGTATACGGTTTATTTTTTTTCTGGCATTTTGGTTGCTCGAGTCATGATTGATTCCAATTTTATTTTTCCATTTGAAATTCTGGGGAAAGTGTCAAGGCTTAAACTATTCGTGCCAATGATTGATGCTCAATCACTTGAGCGACATTGACGATTGTTAAAATGTTTGTATGAAAACTAAAGGCATGCATGCTTGATAAAGAAGCTTATAGAGCCTGTTTTAAATATTTTAAGAATGCAATTTTTAATCATTTGTAAGTTGAGTTTATGTTATAGAAAATTTAGAACTCATGAATATGATGCTCTTTTTGGTAAAGTGAAATGAAAAGTTATGTTAATTAGCATATGCAGACAAGTGCACATCGCATCATTTGCTTGTGAAAGCTGGGGTGTGCGCTGATGCAGCATGTGCCCCACCCCTTCGTTTTTGTCGACCTTTGACATACATGCATGCTGTGTTCCGATTCGGGGTTTACCTTGAGGCGTTCTCGCTGGCGTTGAGGCATTGAACACATACCACCGTCGTGTTTAGTATCTTTTAAGGCCATGGGATATGAAAGAAACGAAGGCAAGGCTATCTGTGGGCACAAGCACCGATCTTCGCCAAATAATTAGAGCCCACTTTGGTCTAGACGACCTAATTTTTGAAAAAAAGAGGTAAATAAAAGCAGTGCCATAAGGTTCCATAGTTTTTCAGTGGAAAACAAAACTAAAGATAAAAGGGGTCTGATTGGTGCAATTGCCAAACCTGTTTGCAGAAACAGATAATTTCAAGGTAGGCCTGTTGTTTTGGAAAGGGAAAACTGCGCTTTCTGACGTCATGGGATAGTCGGCTTCGGTTCTGATAGCTAGAACGTTTAACAATGAGATATTTATTTTGCGATCAAAGGAGGATCCATCGACCCTCGATCAAATCACAGCATGTCTTCGCATATCTTCTAATGTTTAGAATTTCTTGAGAAAGCTTTGCATGCATTCTTATAAAAAAACCTTGCAAAGTCTTTGATGCATCTGGAATGTATTGCAGGAAGATGAATTTCTTTTTTGCAAACTTTTTCAGCCTGTGTCATTCATTGATACTGAAACATTAAAATGGAGTTTTGCTTCTTTCCCATAAAAATGTATAATTGACATTGTATAGACCAAAATTCTTTTGATATAGCCTCATATAGGCATATACATATTTTGGTTCTACAGTATATGTGTATATACATCGTATATATACATGTAAAGCCTCAATGCTTAATCCGGCGGTACATGTACATGTATTTTCAAAAAGTTTAAATATGATAATCCTGAACTTAATTTATATCACCATATTGACGAGATTATAAAGGGTGAGGTAACATGATCCCCAATTAATAACTGGAAAGCGAAGTTCTGGCTAAAGGTTGGTGGGGATATACAATGTAAAGTATACGAGCGATATATCTAGTGCAAGGTGCATCAGTTTCGGATATTTTCCTCTGGATTTCTCTGGATTTGAAGATTACCTGCATGCATGCATCTAAGGTTCCCGTTATAACTCTGAAGTACGTGGTATAATATAGGCTACACTGTATACATGCACAATATATCCCTTCAGAGGCTGAAATATATTTCAGCCGTTTTCCTTTTGATTGAGAAACTAAAGTATAGATTTCTGTCTTAATTGTTTTCCGAAAATTAAACTATGCAAAAAGGACCAAGCCATGGACATGCATGGTTCATTTAAAAAAATGAATAATGTTGTTTATTTGTATAAAAATTGTTTTATAGCGTTTTGCCTGGCCACGAGGTGGCATATGGTACAAGATATGCTCAAAAATGCATTGCATTTGTCGAAATGCAGTCGCGGCTCTCGATATAACGAACGCCAAGGGAACGGAACATTCGTTCGTTATACTGAGAGGTTAATCGGGATCAGATACTCTGTTCGTTATACTGAGAGTCGACGGTATAATTTATTTTAAAAAAAAACGATACAGCATGTATACATGTACATGTAAGCTTAATTTTAAACAATGTCGGCAGTGTGCATTGAAAATCGTTGATAATGGATTTGCATATACAGCATTTTCATTATACGCTGGAAATTGAACATGCAAGGTTTGTTGCATGACATCCCCCTTATTATCAAGCACTGGCACCCTGCTATGAAAATTGACCATTTATGAAGTTATTAGATGCATTTCGAGGTTGTGGCTACAACGTAGGATTTCGCGAGTCTGTATGTCCGAAAAGTGAATAACGGCTAGTTTTCGTGACTTGGCCTACTTTGGAAAACAGCAGATTGGTTATAGTTTCGCAACTTAGTCGTGCTTTTTAATTGTAAGTGTATATAGACGGGTGCGAAACGGACAGTCTATAATTTCAGGCATCCAACCCAGATTTCAGTTTCGCCCATATTAATTTCCAAGGCCTACAAAAAAATGTGCGTATCGTCACTTTTGTTTCTCACATTTCATCACGAAAACAATATGCATCGTTTATGGAACGTATACACCCCCTAAAAATCTAATGACCAACTGATGCATGGAGAGCCTGCAACCCGAAAAAGGATTTTTTTTTTCTCAAAAATTTTGTTTTCGTTTTTGCTCTTTGAAGTTTCACTCCTTATTTATTTATGTCGTGTTTGGAAACCTTCGGTAGGAAATAACAAGGTTTTACCTTGTCTGCGTTATGAATAATATGCAGTGTCCTATTAACACACTTTAGCGAGCCTACCAATAGGATGGCAAGACGCTCAGCGCCGATTAAAGGGTTGATTTCGCTCTTTTTCTCCAACGTTTTTATGCTACTATAACAGCTAGCAAAACGTTTCAAGTTTTTTTTTTTTTCTTCCTCATAGGAATTTAGGCCACTGCTAAGTTCCGAATTAAGTTTGGACAGGTTAAACCATCCGCGTGCATATACTGGCATGCTAATGTTACTAACGGGTATTGGTACAATGAGAAAATCGACACATTAGACAGCAAAGTTGTTTGTATATACAGTATTATTCATTTCATTGTCATCTATAGTCGTATAGAATTTAGGCATTGTTTGACTTCTACAATAATTGATATTGTAATTCTGTTTTATAAGTATACCCACAGGTGGCATTGCATGCGTGTAAAAATCATGTTATGCGAGTTCATTTTCGTTTATTGGCATGTGCTTTTTCAATGAAAAAGGCTAACAGACAATCATGTAATGTTCCTATGAAATTGTCAGGAAATTGGATAAGTGATTTATTTTGAAAAAGTTAGGAAACTCAACATACAAATACATGTATATACGCATATAGCTGCAGTTATTTATCACAAAAGTCATGAGTTATAGCACACTAAATGTATAAGTTAACTCTGCTTTACAATGCAGGGTTCGTCCTTAAAAGTAATTAAGTCTTTTTAATGAACTATAAGGTCTTAAAAAGTCTTTACTTTTGGAAAATCTGATAATAAAAATTGTTTAATAAAAACATTTTTTATATTGTTTAATATGCTGTACATGTAGCTGTATTTTTTAATTGGTTTTTTTTTTGGGTAGATTTTCGACTCAGGTACTTAAATTGTTCTTAAAATTCTTTAGAGTGCCCTTTAAAATTCGTAAAAAGTTCTTATTTTTTTTACATGGAAATCAGTACGAAACCTGATCCACCTTTTAGCTCATCGTCATTTTACTTAAATAAAAAAGTGATACATGTATTTGTTTTTAACATTGTTTTAATGTTATAGTTTGTGCGATTGAAGTGCATGGCTATTTATGGCAAATTGTGAATTGCGACCTAAACAATTTCTTTGCTCAATAAGGCAAATGCTTTGTCAATTTTTGAATTTTCCGTCGTCAGGGTATAGTCATAAAAAATTGTTTTAAAAATTTGAAAGTCAGGCAAGTTAAAAATTTACCCTATACAGGGTGGCTCAATAGTCCCACTAACATTTTTTCTTAACCGTTATTGCTGTGAAAATTTTGTTTGTGTGATTAAATAGGAAGTCATGGGTGTTCTATCCATTGATGGTATTAAATATTACATTAGACCATTTTTTGAACGAAATCGAAATTAGGACTATTTAGCTAGCTTTACAGTTATAGGGCAAAATGTCAAATTAAGAAAAAGAAGAGCATGGATTGTTATAATGTATTCAACTGGTTTCGTCTTTATTGGTAATTATTTAAAGTTGTTATAAAATAAAGGGAAACAACAAATGGTATCTACGTTGCAGAGCATTAGTAGCCTACCGTGTCATAATTGTCAATGAAGACGAAAGCGGCCAGTTCCATATACAAACAGACCATTCTCTTCCTTTCCTTATAATTTGATATTTTATCCTAAGTGTAAAAATATTAAAATTTGGGTTTTCGTGAAAAAATGATATAGATAAAAAGGGGATAGAGCCAAATAACTTCTATACCCAAACACGCAAACAGAATTTTCACAGCTATAACGGTTCACACAAAAAATTAATGGGGTGGCACTAACTTTTGAACCACCCTTTATATGAAACTATAGTTGGGACGTATTTAGACATTAGATGTACACGTATTCGTTTAAATGATAAAAGTACGTACATGTACATTAGATGCAAACAAAAACTTTTATCAACATGTTAGCTTATAAGGACAATAAAAATACATGTAGGCCTATACACTGTTAACATTTAAGCGCTTAATCCATCACGCACTATACATGTACATTGTGTAGCTCACGATTAACAAGCCATGCGCTATACAATTATTTAATAGCATAATGATATATTAAGAATCTATTAAATGTTTGGAGAATTTACCACTATACAATGTATATTACATTAGCTGTGTTTCTATACTGTATATGGTTTCGTGGGTAAAAAATACCATATTTTTCCTTAAAACGTTTAGAGCCCATTTAAACGCATTTAACCAAGATTAAATTTCTGTCCACGAATCAAGGTATAAGCAAGAGTTTGTATCCAGATTTATAAAAGCAGGATAAAATGAATGGTTCATATCAGCAGTGATACACTTGTTTCTCATTTTAAATGTTTAGCTTACATCATATTTATTCTGTTAACTTCATTAGTTTAAACACAATGCCATTTTATGTCTCCTTGACTTTAAAAAATTCCATATAGTTTTGGTTTGCAATTATAAAGAAACAGGATTTGTTCTGGAAATTTATTTGAATGGTGCTATTAGATTAAAAGGGAATTTTCATGAGGGAAACTTGTTTGTCCTCTGCTCAGGGTACACCCTGGTTCTGTGACAGGATAATCACAAATTTGGCCATGGACTGATTTGAATCGTTTGCATATTTTGGTAAACATCACGAAACAATAATTCCTTTAATTGTTGCATATATGTATACTTGCTATAAGAATTGGCTTTCTAAGATCGGCAAACCTCTGAAAGTGGAAACTGTTTCAAGCGGAGATAATTAGATGAGACTCGACTTCATCTCAATTGATTCGCCTGATATACACAAGGGCAGTCTTAAAATACATTTCAACTGCTTTAAAAAGGTATAGTCATTGCATTCCAGCTTTAAATAACCATATGTTTGATGTGGATTCGTCCCCCTCCCCTTCCCAACCTATAATTGTTTAAATCATAAGGCCATTTAAATAAAAACTTTACATAATACATGTATTTGCAACTTTGTGATGATGCTAAAAAGAAAGCTCACGATTACTCTTATATATATATACAGTGTGTATTTTATATTGGCAATTATTTAAAGTTGTTACGATGGTTTTTAAGGACAGAGGAAAATGACAGATGGTAGATACGCTTCAGTGAAAATATTGGTTCAATAAGCTCCTACACTGTACATGTACTGTATACGCAGCTCCACTGTATACAATGGACAAGGTTCGCGTTACAAAATAGCGCATGCGCGAGTAAGGTAGCGCGCCATAGTGGCAAATAAAAATTGAAAACTAATTGTAGGAGATAGAAGGTTGCAGTATCAAGCAATGAAGATGGTTTCTTCGTTAATATTTCAAACTTTATAATTCTTTAAAATTCTGAAACAATTCACAAAATTATTTCGTACCATTATCTTAAATCTATATACCCAAGTTTCATTTTGATATCGTGATTAGACCGCTAGATATTATTATTTAAAGGTTTATTTTTAATGTGGTACAAGTACCACATTAAAAATGTTAAAAACGCGTTTCTATCCCCTACAAAAATTGCAACTTACTACCATGCACAATGGGGCACTGCACGTAACGCGGACCTTGTCTATTCATGCGTAGAAACCATTTCTTGTGATTGGGTTTATTAGCAAAAAAAGTTTCAAAAAATCGAAAGATGTTCAATCGAAAGATGTATATCGAATTATCGGTATGTTTTGAAATTTAATATCTTGACATGGGGAATTTGCAACAACAACGAACTTATTTTACGAATCATTATATTTATTAATAACTTACCTAAGATCACTTACCTAAAATTGATACTAAATTCGTTGGATAAGCATGCCTTCAGATGGCATACTTCGATGGTCATAAGCATGGAGATATATTGTACGCTTGAAGTAATTAAGAGAGAATTTGTATATGCAGCAAAAATAATTGGTAGTCTACAAACATTTTCAAAATCTGCTAACTGACAGACAAACATTTTAATAGTAAAAAGCAATACAATTACAGGAATTGCAAACAATTCTACAGAAACCCCCACAAAAGTTTGGCCACAACTGTACACGTATAAACTGAATAATAGGGGAATATATGCAGGAATTTTGACCTTTTCGCAACTAACGACTGCAACGGCTGAGAAACTTATCGGTGATTTAGTCGGAATTAACTGTTAGTTAATGTTTTTTTTAATCAAGAATATTATTCAATTTCTACAGGCGAAACACGAGAGAAGGAGCTACGCCAAAAAAAAAACCAAATGCAGACGCCTAAGATTGTGGGTAAATATAGGAGTAATGAGAAAAAATGAAACGAAATAAATAAATAATACTACAGTTGTGTGGGGCAGCCATGCATGCAACGTATTTTACAAAATGTTGCGAAAAGATCAAAACCCTCAGAAATAATTGACAGATCAACGAAAATAACATCACGTCTTGCAGACCTTTGCTAATCTTTACTCCATTATTAAGCTAGCGAGGATGGACCAGTTGTAAAGGTACATGTCGATTCCTAACATGTTTATCGTCCATAGCACAACTTATACATGTGCTTGTTTTATTCATTAATTTGCACAAGTTAGCTATCTATGTCACTGTTGGCAAATTTGTAACACATGCAATAATAGACATGCAATAATCGGTCTATTTGGGCCTGCAGTCGTGGACAGTTTAAGAGCTTAGCATTGCGGGCGATGCCATGTTGCATGATGGTTAGGATTCGGAAAAGCTCGTCTTTGAGAAATCGGTGTCTCTACTGCAATTCAGCAAAACCTGTGAATAGCGCACTACATTTGGATCGAACCATGGGGTGTGCTACTTGGAGGGAGTATGTTATTTGAAGGTTAGCTAAAGTGATGACTGTACACACCCATGGGTACATGTAGAATTGCACATTTAAAGAATCATATATCATTATCCTAATTAAAGGTGCCTTACTTTTGCTGTGCATCCAATTATAATACTTCGGAGCTTTTGTAAGAGGTGCGAAGTTTTATAATTGGCTGCGCAGCAAAAGTAGCCTGGTGTACAGGCACCTTAAGATGAAAAAAGAAATATGTTGCATCTTTAATGTTTTTTAACATAAGCAAAACCGAAAAATGCATATTATATGGGGTTAAATGCTGGGCTCTTGAGGTGTCCACGATGGTGATGCTTGAACATAATTCTGATAAATACGTACATTATAATTACCATAACAAAAGTGGAGAAAGGGGGATGGAGTGCTAATGACGACGTCATTTCCGGTATACTGTCGCTCACTAGCCTTGTTTTAACAGGGTGGACGCAACTTCCACTCTGCCTTCTTTTCTGCACATTGCATCAACAATAAATTATATGGGCAAGTTGCTGTTTTCGGTAATGACCAATTGACCATCGAATTTAGTAGCATGACGTCGAAGGTTACTTTTTCGAGGTTTTCAAGAAAGTTCAATATTGGTGGGAAGGACTTATGGCGGTGTTCATGACACGTGACATCACGTGCTGCGAAACAAAAATTACACGTTGTTTTGCGATGGATTACTAGACTTGTTCTCGAATGAATTGCAATTGGTGGAGGGAAGGTTGTATGTTGGTTAGGATGAAGCTGGAATTCTGCAGCTATCTACTTAGAAGGCCACCTTTTTGTTTATATAGGGCACGTGCTCGTGTCATCATGGCAGTTATAGGAGCTGGTTAAACGGCAGCATTGTGAAAAACTGATGTCACGGGTTCGTGTCGAATTTCAAAATGGTTGCTTGTGGTTATCTACATTGATTTAGTCTAACAAGATAGCAGACATACAAGAAAAAAAATCATCCATAGGCTATAGCATTGTTTGCAGTTTTCATATATTGTGATTGATGGTGAAGTAAAGAGTTACAGTGAATCAAATCTGGGGAAAAAAACTTAACAATAGAATAAAAGCACTTAGCAAAGGCATATAAGGCCGTAACACAGATTTACGGTTGGTGACTATGAAGACGTGCTCATTTCATAAATATTTCAGCATTTACAATGAAAATTTTAATATTGTAACCAATTAATAGTTTTGCAATAAATCGCACAAAAACGAGAACAAAACATGTGTCCAACAGTAATAGTATAGTGGCGAATACAAAGTTTTGGGTGACATTGTATGTACTTTTCCCCCCTAGAACAATGAAGCCAAGCAGTGTATAATAGCAATGAAAAGAAGGGCTATTATTTATTATTTATATTATCTTCCATTTATAATTAACGATCAATGAAATTACGTAAAAAAGTATAGCGAATTTATAAAACTGGAAGGGCGAGAAAAAAATGATATAGGGTTTTGAGAAAATGTATAAGACGATGTCGAGGTGTCCTCCGAAAAATTTCATAAACTTTGAAAAGAATCTTACGTTTTCGTGCTGAACTTTTTTTGGACGGTAATATCTGGTCTGAAGCTCGAACGTCATTTGTTTGGATGCCAAACATTTGAAGATAAAGATGAAATTGTCAAACGGACGTATTTCAAGTTTTTATGTTGGTGATTTGATTGAAAGTTAGGTAAATTCAAGCACGAAATTTAAGAGAAAAAAAAAGATTGTCTGGAATAGTCAAGGAAAAGCATTTTATTTTGTAAAAGTCAAGGAGAGCATTTTATTTTGTAAAAGTCAAGGAAAAGCATTTTATTTTGTAAAAGTCAAGGAAAAGCATTTTATTTTGTAAAAGTCAAGGAAAAGCATTTTATTTTGTAAAAGTCAAG
>JAQGCC010004290.1:0-13410 GCA_034698905.1 Xestoiulus laeticollis | reverse complement strand
GTGCAAATCGAAAAAATGCGATGTGCATGCGCACTCACCGATTTCTGCAGCAAAAACGCGTAGTGAGAATACGGCATTTAAAAGGAAGAACGGAGGGAGATAGTTCAGTTGACGTTGGGCCGACGCTCGGATGCTTTTTAAAGTGAACGAAAAATGTATTTGGACACCTGATCCGACGTTATGCTCTCGGCCAACGCCATAAGAGCAGCTCGTCTGCAAACCTCTACGATCTCTGCTTCCGTATAGCCTTCTGTACTCGCCACCAATTTGTCAATTCGGACGTCTGGCGCGATGGGCATTTTGCGAAACCGAATGCCGAAGATGGTTTGTCGAGTATTGGCATCTGGCAGTGGAACGTGAACATGAACGTCGAAACGCCCCACTCTACGTAAAAGTGCTTTTCGGCCATATCTGGACGATTGGTCGCGGCAATAACTGTAACTCGATCCTGTAGCGGCTCCAGTCCATCTACATGTATTTTGGTGAAGAGTTAATACAATACACGATCTCCGATGTTAGAGCTGCCGGACGAACTTCCTCTTTCTGCTGCCATCAATCATTGAAGACAATTTTAAGATATCTATGACGATTTGTGTTTATTTATTTTTGATTTTAATAATCCCAATCATTTGTACACTATAGTTTTTATTAATGAAAATTTTCATTATATAAATGAGGATAGAATGGACAACTATCTACTTTCACATGTACATGTATTTGCATTCATAAAAATATCACAGGCAAAATATAGACAAACGTATATTCCTTACATAAGTCTACAACTCTGGACAGGTGTACTCTTAATATTCTACATGTACATGTACATATCTTAACTAACGAATTTTTATTTAAGCTGAGAATATATGAAAATAAATTTTGATAACTTCATTTACAGATAAATATAAACAAAAGAAGGGATGAATAAATGAGTTATTTTAATAACACTTCGTCTGAATAGCAACTTGAATAAAATCGACCCAATTTCTTTTGACCTATAAACACCTTCATAACCATAAATATGACCATTTGACGACATGTAGTTCACCAGTTAATAGCAACATGATAATATACCAATATTATATGCTTATATACAACAAGATAACAGGATGTGATTCTTTTTGTTGCAGATAGCGTTTTCTATCTATATGTTCGCCATCATTTTTTTCTATTTTAAGTGTTGATATATTTTTATCTTAATTTGTCGCTTTAACATCAGGGCAAGAGTGTTCCTCCTAGTTGGGTGGCATATTGTCGATGCATTTTCCGTTGGTTTGTCGAGTTTGGTGAGAGATTTTAGTTGCTTGAAAGCATTTGCTGAATGATATAGAAAGCAGCAGACTTTGGTGTTTAATTCGCTGAGAAGATAACATTCTCGAAAGCTGGTATTGTCACTCGCAGACCACATTTATTAATGTTTTTTTTTTCTCCTTTTTTTCTGCCATCCTTTTCCCCTCTGTTTATCAATGCTCGTGTTTATACGTGTACTTGGATGGGCCTTTTTTCTTCACACGAATTACATCTTGCTGAAGCCAAAACTAGGAAATTATTGACTTATTTCTGCGCTTTTTTTTTCTTCGTGTGGTGATGACAGCAAAATGCTTCCTTTAGTCAGTCTATAGAGAAAACATTCTCACCAACAGGCAACTAGCATCCCTTATTCATTAACTCTGGCTATTGTTGTTGCTGGTTTGCCATCGCAGTTGACCATCAAAACGTGTTTTGGGGATGGATACAAAGGGCATTTTCTGTGCATCTTCAAAAAGCTGTTTTCAAAATGAAAAAAGAATTTTTATTTTTTTAAAAGATCATTTTTTTCTATCTGAATGCAGTTTTCCAAATAATAAAATCATTAAAAATTGATTTTTTTTTCATCAAGTATAGCCCCAAAGCAATTCTACTGCCGTTTTGTCATTTTCTTCACAATATAATGATCTTTTTATATTCTTATATTATGTTTCAAAATTAATTTTTCCCACTTAAATTTCCAAGATGTCAAAGCCTTGTAAAAATATTTGTAATTTGACTTTTATTAAAATAATTCATACATTTTAAGGCTAATTAATTATAAATGTAATTAGCTTAAGATAAGTGGAGTGTTGTACATGTTAATATTGGATAAAATATCAAAAGTCTAAAACTACTATAAATGTAAATTAATTCCTTTTTGTCATTGGAATAGAAATGTTCCAAACAACACCCATTTGATTATCTTTAACACTCTAAGACAATTTTTAGCCTTTACATCTATTTGACTATTTATATTGATTGGTAAACTATCTTGAGGCAATTATTTTAATTCTTCATCTAGTTTAAACAAAAAAATTAACGCTGATAATACCTAAAACAGTTTTTAGATTTTAATTTCTCTAAAAGCCATTTCTCAAAGAATATAAATAATAATGCATTCAGTTATTTTGTTTGGATCATTAGTTAATGGATTGTCGCGCCATCTTTTTATATCTGATCTATTTCAGTTATAATAATACATTTAAAAAAACTAGGTTCCCTTTTACCTCGAGTATAAGATGAGTAGGCCTAATCTGAAGAACTAACAACAACGTCGAAGTTCATTTATATATATCACAAGGGTGATATATAATAAAATCATCAGTAAGAATTTACACTAGGAAGGATTAACTTTGACCTTTTGTTTAATATATCTTAGATGTATAATAATGGCTTAGATAAAAAGAAATCATGAAATTGAAGGAACCATTTGCTGATAATATTCTTGGGAAATTCAAAGACACTCTTATTGATAAATACATGTAACTAGAAGTAGTTGTTTATAAATGTGAAATATAATCAAGTCATTTAAACATTATCTATAACCACACAAATACATCTGATGATAATGATCTATTAGGCGAACTATAGGTGTCATTTTAGCCAGTGAGATTGCATTATGTGAACTTAGTTATGAAATTTATGCGCGCAACATCTTTGTTATTATGCTATATAACACAATGTTTGAAGACAAAGACGAATAAATGCATTTTGAATTAAGGGATTTTCAAACGTTATTTAAAGTCAAGAACATTACGCTAGGGCAATTCTAAAATATTCCTTCAGTTTTGTAGTTGTTTTCAGCTATAAACATATATTGAAGCAGGTTGTTTATATGAATTGTATGAATCATATTCATGTACATGTATATATTTTATATAATTATACGTATGTATTGTGTGAACCATTCCAGAGATAATTACAGAAACCATGTGTCAGTTCTTAAATAATCCAAATATTATCATCTGCAATCTTTTATACGCTATATATATTGTATTCGAGTTTCATTAAAAAATATATATTAAAATATTACATGTATATAATATATTTTTTAATAATATAAAAAATAAAAAAATATATAATAATTTTTTAATGAAACTCGAATACAATTTGTTATAAAGAATTTCATTTTTATATGTTCAATTTTTTTCCCTTAATTTATTTTTGAGAATTTGTAGTATTTTTACTGAAATCGATTCCTTGAATTTTACTCCAGAAATATAAGCCTTCTAGTTATAACTCCGTCATTTTAATGATCGGGATTATAACTAACCATATAACCGTCTTAATTTAGTAGCTTCTTTATAAGAATATCCGAATTTAACAGAATGGTGATTAAGTCTGTTTTTTTTTCTGTGTTTTCCCTAGGTTTTTATAAATACTTCTGAGTTATAACTAATCGTTGAAGATCAAACGAGACTAGGATGGTTACATTAAGCTTGATTAGTGGAACCATTATTAAGGAAAAAAATTATTGAATTTGTCTCCTTACTTTACTGAATTTAGCTATTATTTTTTATGGAATGGTTCTAGGAAATCCACAGAGAAAAGACCAAAAATTATGACAGCCATTTCGAATGGATTTCTATCATCCTGTATATAAATGCTGGTTGTATAAGCTGAAATACCGGGTATTTGGAGCTACTGTTGTGTTAATTGTCCATAACTGGAACCAACTTTCCATCAGAAACAACTTAGCATTATGAAAAAAAAAATACATTTTTCTCAACCTAATAATTAGAGGCACTTTGGTAATTCTAGGTTTTTTTTGTCTTGATAAATCGTATGAGTATTTCATCTCCATCCTTCAAGCATATACAAAAGATTATACGCTTTCTGCGTTTAATTAAGGAATCTCACTTTATTCATCTTAAAGCACGTATGTTCTTTGTCTTGTCTTGTCCTATGCTGGTCATTAATCACACTAAAAGCAATCTAGTTTTCTTAATCATCCTACAATTGTGCCTTCGTGCTATATTAAAACTGTATTACGTAACACAGGGTGATTTTCCAGAAATTGTTGGAAAATATCATTGAGATGTTCCTAACATGATTCTGTGTAATTACATAACTATTGTTGAGTTTGTTTGAACAATTGCTATTCGCATCATTTTTATTGTTCTTGTTTCCTATAGTTGTGCACATGGCAATTTTTGTGTATCATAAAGCAACTTAAATGGCTAGCTTTTATCCTACTTTTATTTTTTGTCTTTATTGTCCTGTTTGCTATTGTCCTGTTTCCGATGTTTACTGACAACTCACTTTAATCATACATTACGTTTTTGTGCTGATGGGTACATCTGTTGTTATATTGGGAGCATTTTTTTAAATGTATATTGTGTTTTTTGCTAAACGTGCAGTTAAGACCAAAATTAATTTGTAAACGTAAATTTTTTAAACAAACTAATGCATTATAAAATTTGTAGACAGTCATGTACATACGAGTAACTTACGAACGTACAAAATACAACATCCTAGACATGCAAACATACTAAGAAACTTTGATTAATTGTCATTATTTGTAAGTAAAGGCAAAATTATAGAATTGTTGGTTTTAAATTAAAGCTCCATATTTCAAGTTTGTTTGTTTTTATTTTATTTATTTTTTTGTTTAAAAAGTCATTAAACGCATATGATGAATTTAAGTTTAGTAATATGAGCAATAAAAAATTATAATAGGCCTACTGAAATGTGCGATTCTTAGTGGTTTCTACAATGGTTTTCTGGTTATTTACAATGGCTTCCTGATTTTCTTAATGAACATCAGACAAGATATTAATTGTCTATATGTATGACCCAAGCTGATTGAGATGCCTAAATTATTTACTTATATATACAATTGATTGTACATACTTGCAAACTATATAATACTATAGCCTACGATATAAATACTATACTTTATTCTACTATAAAATGATGAGGTACATTTAACAGCACTGGCAAAAAATCTAGAGCACAAATTTGGCATTGACTATAGGTGTCTTAAAAAATTGTATTCCTTCACCAATCTCTTATTTTTACCTGGAGAATTTTTTCTATTGATTTCTGGTGTTTTTATTTGTGAGAAAAACCCGGAGTCGACCAAAAGTCCTGAGACATTCCAGGGGCAACCAAAATTCCTGAGACATACCCAAGGATCAGCAAGGGGAAAAAATTCTCCGGGTTTATATACACTGTATATGTCATATCGCACGGAGGTCAGTATATACATGTATCTGAAAATACCAAACTCAGTGTAAATTCCTAATAAGGGGTTTTTATATTCAGATATCATCCTCCCCATTCGATATACAATGTATACACTATATATATACACTTTTGTAACTTTTGTAACTTTTGTAAAGTGCTATTAAGTTTTTAATTATTGCAAGGATTTAGAATTTATGTATATACATGTATATATACATTATATATATATAATGTATATACATAAATTCTAAATCCTTGCAATAATTAAAAACTTATGTCTCCCTCTTAATAGCACTTTACAAAAGTTTGTATACTGTATAAATCTGATTCATCACCGCATGCATCTACAACATGTCAATAATTATGGGATAGCTGCAATCTTGTATACCAATCTGTTGTTTATATCCGATTGACATTAATGGCAGGCTATCGGCACATATAATTAGAGCATTAATCACAGTAAAGGCCATAATTTGCCTGCCAAAACGGTGCACCCATTTACTCTTTTCATGCATTTTTCCAATTGTGTGAAAATCTCAATGGCGTGTTTTGGTGTCGTGTTTGTATAGTTTCTACCACGTTTTCCCTCGCGAATAATTGCAGCCAAGAATCTCTTGTTGCATGACTCGAAAGACTTAGCAATGACAATCCTCTTTGGTGATAAGTAGGCCCAGGCTTAGTACATTGATACAAGCTGGAAAGAGAGAGAGAGGGAGACATTGTGTTTGTACTCTTTGAAACCTATATCCCTCCTATACCGATTTTGTTATATTTTTCTTCTTCTATATACACATTCTCTCTCAGTTTCTCTCCCTAGGCCTATTGTGTGTTTGCAGACTTAATTAATGCACAAAAGACATTCTAGCCGCTTTGTTGAACGATCCGCACTATTACTAATTTACATTAATGAAGTATAACGCTCGATATTCTAGTCCATGCATTTTTTATTTTTTTTGAATACCTTGTCATCGTCTTAATATGCCCCTTAATGCATTATATGCAAATAGGGCTTCAACTATTCAAGTCTTGTATTACTTCTGTGCAATCTTGATTCTCTATGTGTATTTTTTCTCCTCATCCGTTAATTTATTTACTACAGAAATCTTATTGAAATTATTTTCTGCTTCTTATCTTTATGCAAACTTGAAAATTGACTGAATTTGAACGTGTATAGGTCTTAGGCTAAAAGCTCGCTAAAAGCTAGCTAAAAGTGAATATCATTTCCTCATCGTCTTAATCATGGTGAAAGACAGATAGTAGCTAGCACCATCTCATTATTTCTGGTAGGCCTTTGCTATATGTTCAAAATGTTCAACCGAAATACCTTGGAGTATATAGGTTGGGGAATTGAGCTGTGCCATCGATGGCAGACATTAAATTATTCGCCTCGATTTCATTTATCAGGAGCACATCTGTTATTGCATTTTTTGTGCTGATATTTTGTCGTTACATTTCCTATACTGGTGCTGCCCAAGTTTTGAAAATGTCATTGCTGAATCTGTTTTCCTGTTTTCGAAACTGGTAATGTTACTTTGTGACACTGCAAGTAGAGATAGGCTGAGATTTGTATGCAATACAATCGCAATGGTAAAACAATTTGAAATTATACGTAAAATAAGATTTTGCATACAATGGCATTGTAATTGTTTATTTGAAATAATTTTAAGGTCCATGTTATCAGAAGTTTCAACCTGTCATTATTTATAAGAAACAAACGATTTACCCTCGGTAATAATAATGATATTATTTTTGTATTGCACGATACATTACAAAAAACAACTAAGATTCTTTAATCATTAAATTTTATTCTCATTATAATTTAAAATTTTTTTAACAGTTCAGCGATCTCAAATTGTCAAAGAGATTGGCTAAACCTAGAATAGACAGGGAAACTTTAGGTGAAAAGTGATCTATTTTGATTAAGTCAAGTAAATTGAACATATAAATTTTAAATTTGGCTTTCACAAAAGTCAAGAGACGATCCTCTCGTACAACTATTGCATGGTACTAACCTCCTAATTAAAATAAATGCCAATTTATGATTTTTAATTAGTATGCTTATAATGATAAGACTAATCCAAAGTTGAATTGACCTAATAAATGGGATTTCCTGAATTTTGTAAATTGTTTTTCTATACCATTTTCTTAGAGGAACAAGACTGAAAATACACATTAAGATTTTTTAAATTTTCAGTCGTCAAAGTCATCGTCAGTTTTGTACTTAATGTACAAAATTATTAAGTTTCTAAACGAGGGAATATTACTACATACAGTTGTAGTACAACAAAATGGGGATCACAAAGATTCATTTATACCACTTTTTTCCTCGGTGTGACTACAATGTTCAAATTCATATGTACAGTTTAAATCCAAAGTTCATAAATCGGAATGTTAGTTCACATTGTTTTATCTCGGTCCAAGTATAATGTATTGAACTTTTGCTCAAAGTGCAGTGAAAAGAAATAGCGTAATAAATACGCAGAAGTACTAGTGATAAAAATCAAAAAATAAAACGCAGGCAAGTTCCTGAGAAAACGATATTATGGAAAACGATTTTCTCGTAAGTTGTTCTCGTTTTTTTGAAATGTCAAACTTAAGTCGTTCAAATGGGAGCTGGATTTAAACTGGTGTCAGGGTTTATACTTTATGGGATAGAGATACTAGCCTATACTGTAGCGCAATCCGAGGGTTTTTATTTCAGATATGAAAACCAGACCAGATTTATGAAAATGGATTGTTCTATCTAAATATTTTAGGTATATTCCCAATTGATAACGTGGAAGAGATGGGTGCAAGAGACTGCATTATAAATGTCAACTGTAAAATATTTCACAAAACCTTCCAGCCATTTGAGAATTATTGAAATAAAGTAAACTATAAATTTCACCTATCTAAACTAGTAGCTTACTTTTATAGGAAGCTACTTCATTTTAGTAGATAACTTCTGGAACAACACGTAGCTAAATGGGATGTAAAATTTGGAAGTAACATCATTGTCACAATTTTACCCTGTAAAAGTATCAATATATTATATTAAAATCTATCATCTGTTATTTAAACAATTGTGCCTGTTTATAAAAAAGTATAAGAAATAGCAAGTTAGTTGCTGCAGTTTTTATTAAGCTTAATTTAAAGTTTAAAATTTGAAGCAACATTAAGGTAAAATTCAACTTTGCTTTAGCTATTTTTGTGTTAGGAACATATATTTTCATAAAGTCCGTTTATATCCATTACAGAATTTATAAATATTTCAATATTCTATAAACCTTCTTAAATTTGTTGATATCATTAATAGTTTCCGTGACATGTTGTAATACATCCAAATGCAAGTTTTTTGCTCTTTATAACTTGATATACATGCATGTAGGCCTACAGTAATTTGTTTATTAAGTTTTTGCGTGCTATATTCATTTTATCGTAAATATACTTAGTTGAACTAGGTTGTAACATGTTAGATGTAATCAACAGTATCCTCTTACAAATCATCCATTTCATCCATTATTAATTGTGAGCTCTTAAATCACTATAGCCATACAAACTTTTTTTTTAAATTGTTAAAACTAGTGATATTCTGAAATAGATAAATTGTCTTATGTTTAAAACATGTCGTTCAACTTGAAATTTTCTTCCTTTATCCCCTGTGCAATTTCGATTTATGTTTTCATCATTTCATATTGAAGTTAGACGATTGTATTACGTAAAATCATATCATCATTGACACGTTAGATGAAATAAAGTTTTAAAAATGTATAGCATAAAGATACGGAGAAATTACTACTTATATAAAATAAAAAATTACCAACATCTTCTCGATTATTATATTAACGATTCTATATAAAATTAAGTACTGAATACTATTACTAATGATGCACAAAATTATCAAATTTAAAAAACGTTTGAATACCAAAGTTTTCATAAAAGTTGTTTTAGATGCAATAAAAAAAGTTTATTCTGGTTTTTGTTTTTGCATTTTGCCTTAGGAAAAAGGGTTATTCATATATAAGGATATGATGAAAGTTTAATTTTTTTAAAAAAGTACAATGTTAGCGAATGCTGGTGTAATAGTCTTTGGTCTTAATCGTTGTTTTAAAGACAGTTTCCGCAATTAGTTTTAACCGTAATAAAATAATCCGTGTAATAACTAACAAGAAGTGACGATAAATATAACTTCCGGTCCCCATAACGAAATTGCTCCCTCTGGATGTCCAAATTACAACACATTAAAAAAATTCAAGACAATAGTATAAAACGTAAAACACGTTATAAACAATGTCTCATGTTATCTTCTATGTTATTAAATGTGAAACATTACAATTTCAACATGACTATATACTGAAGAAACATTATGCTACCATTTCAAAAATGATAGAAATACAACTTAGAATGTAATGTTTTGTTTCGTTTTAAATTTATCGCTAATTTTTTTAAACTGAAGCGACGTCTTCATCTACACTGCGAATTTCCTTTTCCTCGAAATAATGCATCTTTTTAATAAGTTTTAGAAGTGAAGTAAAATGCACATCCTGTTTCGAGATAAAAGATACTTTTATCATCAGTACAACAGCATCAGTTTTTTTTTACAAATCCGTTTTTAGTAACATAACAATATAATGTATATATATATTTTCATTTAAAGCCAAGTAAATTACATATATAGGACGAGTTTCAATTTCATGGAAAAATGGCCCATCCATAAATATATATGGGAAATATCATATATGGAAATTATATAAATCGGACACCTGTGCGCAAATATGGAATTTTAGTGTATACTGTATACTTTATATTTTATATGCAAATATATAAACATGCAGCCAAGTGTATATATACTTGGTATATATGCCCATCTCCAACCGAGTCCAATATCCATTCTGTCCATATCTGCTCACTTTAGTTTTGGTCATATATGGCCAAATAAGGCCATATACTTGTTTTCATACATGGGACATTGGTTTTGTTTGTGGGGCACATAGTCAAAAACCGCCCTAGCTATAGGCCTATGTTAACACCAAATAAAATCGCCTTAAATAAAATACCCTTGTCAAAATTAACAGTATGCTTATATATACATGTACATGTAGTTCACCTTTCTGCTACTATAAGTATTCTAAAATGTATACCTTTTTCGACAACCGAAAGTCAACTACATGTATATGCTTTTCCTGTATACTTTACTGTAAAGTGTACTTAGAAGTATATCAAAGTATACTATAATTTATTCGAAAAAAGTGCACTTAGTATAGCCTACTTTTACTTTGACAAGGGTATAATTTTAAGATGGGTCACCAAAAGGGTTCATCCTTGCTGACATTAAAAGATTATTAAAATTAGTGGTAGACAGAGGACCCTACTCCCTGGTTAGAAAGGGAAACCCTGTATGCCCTATACAGTAAGTTGCGCCTATATAATTTATCCACTATTGCCATAAACAAGGGAAATAAGGAAATTTTCCGACTTTTTTGGCTGACGTATTTTTTGATATACCACCTATTTTAAACGTTAAATCTAAACTTTACTATAGTTAGGAATAGGCAACATAGCGTAATTATAAATAAAGACGTATAAAGAGGTATGGGTCCCAAATACAAACTGTTTTTGGCAGATCGTCTGACGTTATTCTGTTCATGATTCCTCCTTTCCAGCATTTCTTTTCTCATATAGGTCTTAAGACTATCCATTCCCAGTGCAATACGCCAACATCAATAGATTACCTTCTAATTTAATAACAGTCTATTGGAGTAATTGACGGAATACGTGTCAGTTCTGGGTCTATTTCAAGCACTGCAATGGCCACCAACACAGGCCTAACGCTATTAACTTCAGGCAGCAAACTGCTTTTGGCTGAGTTTAGGAGTATTTTTAAGGGTTTTTGCTTTTAAAACGAGCAAGGGGCATTTTGCTATTCTTTTAGAACCATTGAAGTACGTTGAATGTCTCAAATGGGTCTGCATCGAAGTGCTTTGCAAAATCGTCTTAAAATATCGTCTGTTTACTCACCTGTGTTTCAATCGCGTTTGGTTACACGAACGATTGCCCCATTGTCATTTCTTCCGAGTTAGGGCCTTCCAATTGCCTCTTCTAACAATTTGAAAAAAAAAACCGCTCCCTGTATACGCATGCAACCACACGGCTACCCTATACAGTCCTTAAAAGAAGACCAAAAAAAGATAACAAGAGCCGCAGCTTTAGCCATAAAATTGCTCATCTTTGAACTCGTAAAACACATTGAAATTTTCAGCGAAAGTGATATCGATCCTGTATAAATGCACAACAATCCTTTTGGCCCTATTATAACCTGTTTTTATTGTGGGTCTGTTTATGCAATAACCTTTATAGTACGTTTTATTTAAAAGGATGCTGAAATATCTGCATTTTTGAACCTTAAGTGCCATGGATAAAGTAATAAATGTTTTTCCCATTTTTTGAAAGCATTCGAGTAAAACTTATGATATTGTAACTACCAAAATCCATGTTTTGGACTAGTAAAGGTTAGCATAAATGGGATCCCAAGAGCTTAAAATCTTCAATAGTTTGGTTTTCTTCGAATTTTAGGTTGTTGTCCGATGTTTAAGTAAATGGCCCTTACTTTTATATTTGAAAAAAATTGTTTTATACCATCCTTGCACACTAAAAACGTATAATTCAACCCAACATTGAGTGCAATATGGGCATACCAACATTGGGTATGGGCATACCAACATTGGGTTAACATTAATTGGGTTGAATTTAAGTGTAACAACCAAATGTTACCCAACGTTGGGTAGATTGGTTGTTACACTTAAATTCAACTCAATGTTAACCCAATGTTGGTATGACCATATAGCACTCAATATTGGGTTGAATTTTAACATGCATGATTTAAAAATATGTTGGGCACATAGACCCCACGTGGTCATTAGAGGGTTATGTAATTGGTTAAAATAAATAGGTTTCTAAAAATTATAATTGGCAAAATTATAAATTTGACTTAGGTTTTTGGGAAAGCCAATACTAGAAAGAAAAAACAATACTGGTGGAAGCAATAATTTTTACAAAAACTTATTTTTTTACTAGTAAACTCCCACTTGCACTAAAATGGCATAAATATCCCCCTAATTTCTCAACATCTTAAATAAGATATCAACAAATAAATTATTTTGTCACTTTCATATTGACTTCAGCAAAAATTGATGATGTTCAGGTGAAGAAGGCAGATAAAAAAAATGCCCACATTAAGCACGCAAATGGCATTCGTAAAAATAATAGCAGAAACATCGTTCATAATTTGTTCTTGCGAAGTTTTAATTGGTGGTCGTTATGGCTGAGCTAGTGCTTTGAATTAATAATGTTTACGACTCAAAATGGGACATTAAGAATTTATGAGTAAGCCTCGTGGACCGCTTTAAAGCTTACGCTTTCGTTTGAAGGCTGCTGTATTATTATATACTTAACACTGGGTGGTAATTATGGCAGTCCTCCTCCTCCACACTTCAATCAATACCTTTAGAAATGTTCGTTACAATGTTCCAATGTCCGTTGGGGGGCCTCATGTGTGACGCCAAAACGGCTTCAAAAGCATTAGCAGTTGACAACTATGAAGAAACAACAAATTTTCTTTCTCAAAGCCTAAAACCGAGTGCAACAATCAATTTATTATTGAAGATTTGCTGGTATAAGAGAACCGTCCGAAAAGTATGGATTCCAATCTTTAAAAACAGAATATCTTATACTATTGTATGAGCAAAATGCTTAAAATGTACACACATGTACCTCGCTAACAGCCTAGATATGTTCCTGTATTTGTCGTTATAATGATCTATATCAAATAATAGAGGGATTGCGCAGGTTTCTTTTAATCTTAACAAGAACGATAAACACTACACTGTTAAAAAATTCCGTAAATAATACTGTAATAGTGCCTTAAAATTTGAAGGAATTATACCCTAGAATGTATAT
>JAQGCC010004289.1:0-13413 GCA_034698905.1 Xestoiulus laeticollis | reverse complement strand
ACATTAATTTATAAGACCCCAGAATTCAAGTTTTACACTAGTTTAAGGCCCCAGAATTCAAGTTTTACACTAGTTTAAGGCGTCAGAATCAAAATTTTACATTAATTTATAAGACCCCAGAATTCAAGTTTTACACTAGTTTAAGGCCCCAGAATTCAAGTTTTACACTAGTTTAGGCCCCATAATTCAAGTTTTACATTAATTTATAAGACCCCAGAATTCAAGTTTTACACTATAGTTTAAAGCCCCAGAATTCAAGTTTTACACTAGTTTAAGGCCCCAGAATTCAAGTTCTACACTAGTTTAGGCCCCATAATTCAAGTTTTACACAAGCTAAACAATTTCAGCAACTGTGGTACAGGATGGTCAACTTGGTAGGTATCAAGATCCAAGTTTTAACCTAACTATTAGGCATAATAAGAATCTAAATCTCGACTTTTGAAGCCGCTGCATTCCTTCAAAACCTAACGTTAGATTTGACATAAAAGGGGCAAATAACCGCAAAACCATTGGGTTAAAAGGGGAACACTGTGTTACTTGTGGCCAAGATTTTCGTCGACTATTCCCTGGCCCCTTTTGTACGTGTCCGTGTTTATAGCCAACTGGATGCGCTTTTTTTTCTTCTCTTCTTCCACCACCATGATGTGAATTGAAATTGGTTCCTTTTGAGTCGTCCTGTGCGTTTCGTATATATAGAGAGAGGGCTACAAAATGGCTCTCACGATTCATGCCAATTGAAATGTTTTTGGTTTGCCGAATTTGTTTTCTCATCGCTCCGCCTGGCTGCCTTAGTAAATCTCTCCCTCGCACTTTTCCCTTCTCTCACGATCCTTCGGCTTCTTGCCCACGTGACCCTTCCTCCCCACGTACGGCATCCATTGGGTACCAGCGTCCGCGATGGGGTTCCCATCCCTCCGCGGTGCCCCCAAATGGCCAGTGGCCGGCAATATCTATGCAAATCGAGGGGGTGGACCGGTTCTTCGGTTTACATCTTGCGCAATTTCTCACCGTCGTCACGTGACAATGACCGCCCCGTGGGGTGGGGTGCGGGGGTGTTGGGTTTCGATCAGGAGGGTCCCATCGTAAAAGTGTTGTCAACAACAAAATCGTCTCGTTTGCATGAGAATGATTGGTGATGAATGTGTTTTTGTGTGTGTTTTGAGTACATGTACATGTATCTCATGCATGTGGGTGCCATGATGGGAATAGTAGTTGAAGATGAAGTTTCAAAGAATTTTAAAAATCATTATTTGAGAGGGGTGCAGCGGCAATAAGCAGATTTATCAATTTAACTGTAGAATCTGTTTTTATGACAAACATGGAAATACCAGAAAATAATTAAAAATTTGCACTTTTGTTCTCCCCCCCCCCCTCCCTCCCTAAGTATTCAAACCAATTTAAGGGTAGCTGTGCCGCAATTTTTTAGCCAGTCAAGGGTGCCGCGGCAAAAAAAGAAAAAAGTTTGAAACTGATGGGGTATTTGGATATTAGGACCAAATAAGCAAAATCCGAATGATAGGCTTGTGCATACGATGACCACCTGGGGTCTATTTGCATACTCCAAGTTTGTTAATAAGTTATATTTACATCTAATGATTGTGTATAATATATACATGTATAGACACATAATACCCAAGTTCTCATTATCAGAAATGCAAATCTCGATACTTCTCAATCAGATCAGTTTTCATCAACTCAAACCCTGGGAACCCTTGCTTATCTATCAAGTACTTAAGGGGGTAAGGCAATTAAAAAAAATATATAAATCCCAATTGAAGCAAGATGTGTCTAAATGAAAATCAGAAGTGGTTTCGAGCGTAAAAATGACGAGTCGGATTATCCTATCAGCGTGTTTAATCCCCGACAGGTTAAATCCAAAACCCCTTTGACCATCTATACCAAACACGGACTGTCCACTCTTGAAACGTCCGATTTTTCCCGACGAAAAACATATTAAACAAAGGGGAACTTTCAAGCGTTGACCCGAAAATTTCGAGATAGCAATTCTGCGATGAAAAAAACAAATTCCCCGCACCATTTCCGCTTCAAATAGGTTAAAAAAGCGGTCACGGGCCAGTTTTTGCCATTTACGAATCACCCTGTATCATCCCTGATCTTTTGTCGGGTGCATCGAAAGTCTCAAATCCATTTTCAAATCGACCCCTAAAACGTATTTTTTTTTTTTTTTTTTTTTTTTTTTTTTTTTTTGAAAAATAGTATTCTAAAAAGGGGTCGGGGCGTAGAGAATAAATTAATCTGAAAGTGCTGCGGTTCTAGTTCACACAGCCTAGATATGCGAATTAATTACCCGCTTTCAAATGGTCATATCATCATATTTTATTATTTATTATTAGGTCTATAATTATTGTTTGTATTCTAGAGAAACCGTGTAATTAAAACGTTTTTTATTAATACCCTTTAGTTTGATTGGACGTTAATTAGCTTAGCTGCAACGAAGACATTATTAGTGGTGATTCGCCTGGAACATCATAGATTTTCCCTAATCAAGACATCTTTACAAAAATTCAAAAATAAGACTCAAAACTTGTTGCATAAAGATGTTTCTTTACCATGCAATTTACAAAGTTCAGCAAAAGGCCACCTTGACTTCATCTCAACATCACACAATCTACTATTAAAAAGTTATTTTCGAATTAAAACTCAACAAATTAACAAAAGTTTTTAATTAGGAGGTTAGCAAATATAGTCGTGCCATTAAATAGCTGTAAGAGTAAAAAAATTTAGTTAAAAAAACATGTGACAAACATGTGTCGATTTTTCATATTTCGTAAAGTATAATGTTAAAATAAGTTAAAAGGTGCATGAATTTCCCAATTCTACAGATACATGGCCCGGTTGAGTGTACCATCCCTAAAGGTAAAAACAGCGTAGAGCATGGCATGGATTGAAATGCAGCGTTTCGATTGGGCAATCGGAAAACCAATCAAAACGCTGCATTTCAATCCATGCCATGCACCATGATATTTGCTGTTTCTCGAATGTAATATGCTACTAAAAGAAGATGGTCGTCACAGCAAGTTAGTGTTTAACGTGGCAAAAACTCACACGATAGACAGTTTGGCAATGGAGAAACATGTTAGTTAACTGGAGATTATAAAGCCCTTAATCGCAGCTTATTGGAACAAGCGACCATGAAAGTAATCCGCTTTCGTGCAATTCGTCCGTCCGACTTAAGGCACAGATTTTGCTAAATTTGGTGGGCATAATAAAAAAGGTGCAGCCGAGCGTATAGAATGAAACCCTACTGACATACAATTAAAGCTCTGCCAGGCCCGCAATTGCTTTTCAAGAGTTTTTCGGTAGAAAAACGTGCTTTTCACGAGAAAAAGTGAAAAAAAAAAAGCCCCGTCCAAGACGAGCTTTGAGGAAAATCGTGCGAGCGTATAAAAGAAGCATGATGGACCGGCATACGAAATTCGTTCTTAAGATCGGCCTTGCGTGTTCGCAATCGGACACACACGCCAAGCAAATCATCTGTTTTGCAAGGATTTTTACTCTAAACACACAAATTGGAGAAATCAATTCACAAAAAAAGATCAGGAAAGATCAAGGAGAAACGGCGGGGAAAAACGAAAATCTAGGCGTTTTGCAACAAACACCGTCCCAGCAGTCTTTCCTCAAGAGGCCAAGGCTGCTGACAGCCCAGTTTAGATATACTTTATGGCACCCCGTTGTTGAGTCATGTCACCTTGAGCCTGAGATCGCTCTCAGACTCGGGCACTGCTTAGTAGAAGAAAAAAAATCGGTAATGCAAATGGTTTTTTTGTGTGAAAAAACTGTCATTTTTTGTGTGAAAATCTTGTCATTGGTTTTGGATTAACTGCACTGGCTTTTGGCCCAACTGCTATAAGTTTTAGAAGAACGTTTTTTCCGTGGTTTATGAACAACAATCGTTACCTTACCAAGACAACAAAATATTAAATTAGAGGTAACAACATCCCCGACATTTATCAATTTTTTAGAAACTATAATTGGTTTTCGGCGAAAAAAACTACATGTACCTGTTGTTTTGGATCAAAAAAACTGCTGTTGAATTTATAATTTCGGATGATTTTCCATTATTTGCAACCAACATGATCGACAAATTACCTTATACAGGGTCTCCCCCACGAAAAAAATGTTCAACTTCCCTCCTGACTTTTCCAGATTTGAAAATAATTTCCCTGACCATTTTAGCAAATAAAAAAATGCAAAATTGTAATATATGTTAAAGTAAATGAACTGATTATTAAACAAACAAGTAAAACACATAGTTAGCTTATCACTTGCTAATTGTTTTAGCTACTAATGCAGTTTGCCGCATTTTTGGTCTTGTGCTTCAGAGAACCATGCTGAATTTCCCTGACTTTATCCAAATAATATTAAGGGTACTCAGACAACTGAGCGAGTAAAAAAATTAAGAGTTTTATGAGATTTGAGCATTGACCTCGAGCATGCGCAGTAGTAAATTTAGGCCATGCTCAAATGCCAATCTGAGTTGAGTTTCATTTTTTTCCCCTATCACTAACTTGCATGATCATAAATCAATCCTATGCACACCGTTTTCCTATGGCAAGTGAAAAAATCCTGAGCATGACCAATGCACCAATCAGAATTCAGAAAATGTCACGTGGTCTAGGTGCAATTCGAAAAATAAAAAAAATTTGAGGAACCATTTCATTCCTCAAAAATATGCTCTGTTGTCTGAGTACCCTTAATGATTTCCCTGACTTTTCCAGGCCTTTCTAATTTCCCTGACAATTCCAGGTTTTCCAGGTCTGGGGGAAACCCTGTTATATATTTTCATTTCTGGAAAAACAATACACTGTACATGTAGCCTACCTCAGCAATATATATATTTTTATATGTATTACAATTTGAATGTATTTCATTTGCAAAAAAAAAAAACTGTTTGTCGTGATGTGTTAAACTTGAACGCACGAATATTCGTTACATGCCCATTACCAAGAGACCCTTATACACCAAGTAAAGCTAACATGTTTACCATGGCATAATCCTAGATTAACCCTGTGCCTTGCGCTTAAGGCAGAAGAAAGAAAAAAAAAAGCGACACGGATTAGGAACTCTCGAAATCTGCCATTTTTAAAGTCGGCTGCTCAACCTTAACTAATTTACTTTGTCCAAGCCATGTTCTTCTCCTCAAAACAAAACCAACCTTAACAGATATTAGATATGGATCGCCGTTGTTACGGAGCGGAGCAAGAAGTTCAGCCCAGCGCTTAATTGAAATAAAACAGGTGTGACATTTCAAGAGCGAGACAAACTACTTTTTTTTTCCTTATGCATAATTATTATCATTATATTGTTATTATTATTCCATTCCTCGGTATGTTTTTTAATTAACTGAACCACGACGAAAAAACGAGTTTTCGATGTTAAGTTTTCGTCAGCTAACAAACCGCATAAGTAAGCGGGCGTTGTTTCAACCCTGCCTTCCACGACTTGAGGTTGGACCACAATTTGCATAAACTATTTCAACTTAAAAGACTCAATTCAAATTTTGCTCAAAACTTTCTTCTAATCTACGAGCATTGAAAACACAAACTTTCTAATTCAAAAAAAAAAAAAAAAAAAAAAAAAAAACGTTTTTTTAAAAACACAGTGATGCATTCAATGAATCAGAAAGCCGCAGAATATGCACATTCATGCACTGAATGAGAAATCCGCAAAGTGTCACATTTCAGGGATAAACCCTTAAAAGATAAGCCGTAGAGGGGCACATATAGCGCACTTGTTACATCATTAACCATTAATTCCAATTATTATCTAGGTTTAGTTATCTTTTGGGTCATCCGCGTGTATAAACACAGACTGGCACATTTGTTATTTTAAAACTAAACAAAAAAAAGCGTGGCTATAGCTGGTTGTCCTCAAAGTGGTCATTTATCATAAAAATAAAAAACCGTTCCTGTCCCAAATGAACTTTTGGCATTAACGAAACGGGAAATTAAACTCAACTCATTCGCAAGTACATGTATGATATTAAAAAAAAAAATGAAAATGCTGACCACTTTTTGCTGGCAAAGTCGCCTGTCAATTAGCATAAGAATATGGGAACGCGGCAGCGTCGGACAATACACGGGCAGAGTGAGGGGGTCAACGTGATCTAACCTGTTTCCGAGGAAGTTATAGTTTGTTATTAAAATCTAAACATCACGCTAAATTACTGGATCCATTTTGCAACCTGGGGCGTTTCACAAAAGCAGCTTAAAACGACGCCACAAGGATGACCAGTGGTCAAAAGCATCAAAATATTTAGGCTACCGCAGTCGCCAGTCTAATAAATTAATACTTCATTATTTACAATTACAAGGTATATACATTCTATATTTAACATATGTCAAGTAACTTCTTTTTAAACACCGAAACGCCAACTAACCTTCATTGTTTAACAATAGACGACAATACTAACAACAGCAAATTGTAATTTGCAGCAAAAGTTGTTTGCTAAAATACATGTAAAGTCTCGTCGTCAGTCTTGCATGATCATGATGACAAAATGGCGACAAAACGATCACTGAAACATGCTACAAGGAGCGTTATGTTGTCAGTGATCATTTTGTTCTCATGATTTTGCAAGACTGATGACAAAACGTTACGTGTAAACTAGGCCTAAGTTGTTTTAGCTCAATTTGTTTTTAAAATAAAATTTTAGTATAAAAAACTGGCAAACGAGCAAAAGGTAGATTAAAACTTTGAAGAAGTATATTTGAAGACGTATATGAAACAGAAAATAGCAAGTCATTAAAAAAAGTTTAAGCCCCAGGCCGCACTAGGTTGGAAACGCGCGTTTGGTTTATATCCTCAAGCATGGCTTTTAATTAAAATAGAATTTTTGCACGAGATATTAAGTGCAAATTTTATAAATCTATAATTTAAATGAAATTCAATGCCCTGTTTGAGGCTAGCCAAACGCGCGTTTCCAGCCTAGTGTGGCCCGGGGCTTAACAAGTGTTTTAATTTGCAAATACTCCAAAGGACTTTTTGGCAGCGGACATCTTGTAAAAGACAATTCCTGTTTGAATTCCAACGTGAATGGATCTAACTAATGCAGAATTGCGTCACTTGACAAAGTCCCAAGATGTCGCCAGAGGCAAACAAAAAAAATGGCAAGGGGCATAATCGTTGCTTTATAAAAACTGCGTTTTCAAAAGGAGGGTGTCTCAGGCAATCCTTTCCCCGGGTTCACCCCCAAGATGCCCGGCAGGAAAGGATCTGGACCCACCACTCGTAATTCAGTTTCCAATCTCCGCAAATCAGTTCCGCTAATCAGCCGGTCTTACGCAACGCCGGACGAAAAAAGGTACATAATTAAAGCTAGGAAACACCTGCTCCTTTCGGTGGTTCTACATTATAATAAAGGGCGTCCAGAACAAGTGGTTGCGGCACAATGCTCGCGCAAGGTTACAATGCAGAGGGGGTTGAGACGGACCCACGGTTTTTAAATAGGCAGGAAGAGAAAGAACCACGAAGACTAATGGACTTGGACTGGATGTGGGATGTGACATCCCCCCCCCCCAGGGTTGACCCTCGGGTTTAATTAGGCTAAATCCTCGCCAAGAAGGAAGTAGGTTGGGTGGAACAGGAAGTGGGAGGGGCTACCCCGATGAGGAAAAGTGACACTTGCTCTCGAAAAAGCGCACCCCCAGTTTAATTGCAATCTCCGTTAATTTCCCATTACTTACTTGCAATAGGGGTCTCCTTTGGAATTGGTGACGCAGGCAGCTCCATTCTTGCATGGGTTTGGTGAGCACGAAGCCAAAGCTATTGAAAATGAGACAAAAAAATAGCAATTAGTCAATATAGAAATCAAACAGAAGTATTATCTTTTGAAATGCTGGTATAGTTTTTAATACCCATACAGACTGCAGCATGCATGATGCCATATGGTTTCATGCAAAAATGTTTTTAACTAAGTTGAACATTGTTGCATCCAACAATTGATATTATTTACAACAATTTTCTATTATATTTCAAGATATTAATTTCTACTAAAAATTCACGACTTTCTGATATACACGTACATGTACCAAAACGCGATTTTATTAAGAAACGAAAAATGATCATTAAATAGCCGGAATACATGCATTGTTTTAAAACAAATACCATTTTTAAATAAACTTGGTCCTTACACATATACATGTACACTAAAACCTGGTAAAGTGGCCACTTTTCATACAGTAGTTTTAGCGCATACACGTACATGCATGTTTTCCTTCATAAAAATTCCCCTGTATAGTGACCACCTGCAGTGTAACTTGGCCATTTTCCAGATGGTCACATTTAGCAGGTTTTACTGTATATACCAAAACAAGATTTTTAAATAAGAGAAAAAAATGTCCCATCCAAGTCTGGAAATGTCTCAAGATTGGGGTTTGGAATCTTAATTGTTTTCCAGGGTTTTTAGACGGTGTGTTGTGAGCACCATGAAATAGGTTTAAAAGCACTGTCGTATACGCGACGCTCCTCCGAGTGGACGTCCACGTATCAATTAGTAATTAAATTGAGACAACGATCTCTGGTCATTTTCCAGGTACACTTGCCAAGCGTGAAATGGAGTCATTTTTCAACTAGTTAACCCCGTATGAGCGAGCGCCGTAATTACAAAGAGGCAGCCAGGCTTGAAAACACCCACGTTTACACCTTGGCAAAGCTATGCAAAACAGTTTCGATTAAACGGACGGTATTTCAGCAATGCGTTCCTTTGGCCGGAGCGCCGCCGCGCCTCAGATTGGGATCTGGCAATGGGGGGGAGGGAGGGATAATTCACATGTGTACCCATGCGGTTTGATTGCTAATGGACAAATCGTTTCCGACTGTTCACACCCAACACGGGGTCAGCCAGGGTCACGGAATGCTAGAAACACGCTGACCGTGACCGCATCCGGAAAGTTTCCGCCATCCCGTTTCAAGATGGCTCCAAGCTCCTTTTCTCTAGTTACACGAGTTCACACGAGTTTGATATACAGTATAAATAACGTTGGAGATAATAGAGGGATTGAGCACGCCTCCCTTAATGCTAACCACATTGACAGCACTGTATGTTTTTCCAATGCGTTCTCGTTAAGGTAAATCAGTTGACGTGGCATTAAGGGAGGCGTGCTCAATCCCTCTAATCAAACCTAAAATCAACTGTTTTTTTTTCCTTACGGTCGTATTAAAATTTAACTGGAAGCATTTCAAGACATTCCTCGACCCTCGGACCAAGTGGATCGCTCCAGATCTGGATCTTTACCCCATGGACATTATCACTCGCCACGTCGACCCCTGACCCCTGACCCCCGACGTTGACAGGCACTTGTGCAACTCATCCAGCCGCTTTTTTTGGCACGTTTGCAGCAGCCTGACGAGCCGTGGCACATGGCGGTTCTGTGACGCACACATGTCAGTCCTCACCCCTCGACCTCTGACCCATGGCTTACCACCCACACTGGTTCGCCTTCGCGGGACCAACTGGTAAGAGTGGGAAACATGGGGAACTCATTAGCCAGCAAAACTACAAATTCCCAACCAATCTAAACTCCAGTCTTTTTTTTTTTTTTGCTCAAATTTTGGGCAATATTTCGAGAACCACATGTGGCCCTGCCATTTTTTTTTTTTTATTATGCGTTACGTGTACCAAGTAGCGACACATATATGCCAAACAAGTAACACGCTTATAAACAAGGGGACGACACTCACCAGCAGCGCCATCTAATTTAAGGTGACGTTCAATGGAAAAATCCACAACGTATTGACTAAAGGCCTTCGAGCCTGATTCCAGTGATTCTGCTCGTGTACACCACCAATAAAAATGCATTTTCGGCAATTACGATAAGCCGAATTAAGCCACGTACGCCATTAACGAGTAACAAGCACGTAGCCCGTGGGCACTTTTTTGATCGAATAATTACAAACGTAAAATTTAAAAAAAGAACGAAATCAACATGGCCTACATCGGTCAGACACAATGGGAGAAATAAGAAAAACCAACAACACAACGAGATTAGGCCTAACGCCTGGAGTTGCAACACCAAAGAGATTTCGGATTTTTAACGAGCCAACAAATAAAATGTCCCAGTTAACAAACCGACCCCACTTGATTTGACCCGTGGCCATAATAACAACAATCAATCGCAGCGCGTTCGCATCCCATGGCCATATTTAGTCTTGAAAATCCCACGTTTAATTTGAAACTGGTTAATTGGGCAGTTAATCACCAGTTGCGCCAGTCTCGTCATTATAGATCCGGTCACAAATTCTATCTCGACTTAGAATTAGACAAAATAAAAATCGGACAAATTCTTGGTAAAATAGACCACCGAGTAGACAAAATGCTCGACCTCGCCAAATTGAAAAAGGATGAGAAAAAAAAAAAAAAAAAGTTGCAAGGCAGAAAGATTACACCTGTTAGCATTTCAATGAAGCGCCGTAACGTTATGACCACTGAACACGTGATGCAAATGAAAAGGATGTTACATGACTGAGCATTCAGCTTGCTTGAAGATAAATAGCATGGACACATGCATGCAAACAATTTTTACAAATTAATTAGTCGAAAACAAGATGAATTCATGGCCGGGGGTAGTGATTCATTCCACACAAAAAACTAGCTGTACTGGAACAATGTTTGTGTCGCTGTAGGTCCTGGGTCACAAGTGTCTGAGGTTAACCTGTGACCCGTACATGCAGTCCGATTCAAAGGGTTCGCATTTATATTGCCCACAAAAAAAGAAAAGACTATAGTGATGACCGCAATAAATTTCGGATATTTTTTTTATTAGCACCCCCTTTTTTAATGATGAACAATGCATAATGGATTCCTGTCGTAATTATGGCAGCCGTGGCTGGCAGGTTCGGTTCCTACAATTTACGCTTGCCAATCTGGTAAACAATAACAACAACAACTAAATAACAATAACGCATCTCAATGAAAGGGAATCGGGCCAGGCTATTAATGCACATACATTAAATGCGGGCTCCGGTTGCAGAAAATACCGATGCATTATCACCAATAATGTTCGGAAATTCGTTTATGTAATTAGGGTGAACGCACAAAGGCGGACTTCCTTGGAATTAACTTAACGCCGGGTTGCACCAAACAACAGTTAACTCTATAATCGGCGATTTAGACTGAATCTGTGCAACCCATCATCATGTTCACCTGCCAGAAGAGCCACAATAACGTTGAACATGTTATTGTGATGCCCTCGCGGTTTCTATAGGCCATAGTAACCTCGAGGTGAGACAATCGAACATTGTATTATTTACCCCCTTTTATATTTGCATTTTTTGCTTTTCTTAAGTCTTCAGGTCCTTTTATCCAGTTCATCATTTTTCCGCCATAGCTAATCATATTTTTGAGGTTAACATAATAAAAGCTCGCTCCAAATAGGCGGATGCGCAAACACATGCTTAAAAATCCGGAATAAGAAATACCCCCCTTTAACGTGCATTACCGAGCACATCCCCGTTAATTCCTGGTTGCACAGATTGCCGTACACGATTTTGCACCTTTGCGATGAGATTAAAGGGGGGTTTAACCAGCGTTAAACACGGAAAACAATGGCGCATCAAGACGTTCGCCGGTTTTTTAATTGCTTCGAAGAAGGTTCGTGTAATCTTCGCAATAAAACAACAACAAAAAACGTTACCTTTTGTTCAGGTCACGTGCATTCATGACAGGGTATAAGTTTTCATCCAAGTTCAGGCAGTGTCAAACACTTAGGGCCTTTTACACTAACTTAAAGGTAAAAACCCAAGGTATAATTATACTAACTTCGGGTTAAAATACGTGTATACAACTCCAGGTTAACTGTTTGTGTTGCACCAAATAACCCAGGGTTATGAAACCCATGTTTAACCATGCAGAAAACCCTCTTATTTTAGCCTAAAAACCGGAGCTCAACCCAGCCTATACTGACCGAGTTAAACCTATCTCCTCCATCTTTCCTATATGCTTATACAAGGTGGGTTAACCTAGTGTTAGCCCCAGACCAGACTATAGGCTGTTAACGCGCGTTTGGCTAGCCTCAAACAGGGCATCGAATTTAATTTAAATGCTAGAATTATAAAATTTGCAAATTTATATCTCATGCGAAATTTCTTTTAGAATTAAAAGCCTTGTTTGATGCCATATCTGGCCTGGGGCTTATACTAAGGTTATTCTTAGCTCCAGGCCACACTAGGCTGGAAACGCGCGTTTGGTTATCCTCAAGCAAGGCTTTTAATTAAAATAGAATTTTTGCACGAGATATTAAACACGTCAAACGCGTGTTTCCAGCCTAGTGTGGCCCGGGGCTTAATCTATGTTAGTGCAACTGACCCTTCGCCATTTTGGTATTTTCACTGCCGTTAAAAGCAGCTGGCTAAACAGGTAATTTTGTGATTCCATGTCCGTCATTTTTCCCTCCCGGACAACTCGAGATGCAAGCACGCGCATTTCTGCCATAAACCATAGTTTGCATAAAACGCATACGGAAACAGATTCCGGTGTGATAACTGTAAAGTCCTACATTGTATGTACTCGTTTCGATGAAATAATGAGTCGATCTCAAAAACACAAAAGAGCGGGTTTATAGAGAGAAAAAAAAAGGGTGAGCAGAAACACAAAGAAATGCAAACTGGAAAAACTATTTCGGATGTTTTTCGAGTGCCTGGCTTATAACCACTGGCTTCCCCATCGCAAAATGCGCCATAAAAAAATGAACATTTTCATGGGAAGATGGCCTTATCTACTGTTGCTGCCATGAGCCTCTCTCAATCTTTTTTTATATATAAAAAAAAAAAAGGCCAACTTGTTATAAGCCGAAAACGAGGCTTCAATTGCCTCAGGAAACACACATCCTCTATTGACGCCTATGGGAACTGAACAACGTCCTGGCGAGATAGCATCAGCATGCACTAAAAACAGCCGAAAATCCATTGAATTCAACCCAAAAGCGTTAAGAGAGTGAACAAACATAACACCAAAACGAGAAAGATAAAAAAGATGGGAACTATTTGCCAGTCATCTTTTAGAGCGCGTTGAGGAAGGCCAGATTATGCTAAAAAGAAAGCCTTCAGAAAGTCCAGATCCATGCAACTTTCCATCCATCACTCGCTTTATCATATCATGTAAAACTGTATTGACAAACACCCTGTAATACCTGAATGGCTCCCAATGTCCCCTCAAATTAACGCAGGTAGAAGGTGCAGAACACCGTACATCCGACACGGGGAATCGGGTAACAATCGGGTAAACATTTAAGTGAGCTAGCCACCAATTAGGTAACTTAATTTCGACTGTAAATGCCAACTTGTCAGCGAGCCACTCGGGCTTGACCACTTTTATGTGGGACATTCAAAGGACGCGGGAATTTTGCATTTTCGGCAATAGGCTATACTGTTTTTTTTTTTTTTTTTTTTTTTTTT
>JAQGCC010004288.1:0-13418 GCA_034698905.1 Xestoiulus laeticollis | reverse complement strand
CCCCCCCCCCCCCCCCCCCCCCCCCCCCCCCCCCCCCCAGGATCAGGGTCACATGCCATGTTTTATTAATTCATTGATTTAATGAAAAGAAAATATGTCTAATAAAAATAGATAAGAATCAAGTGACGGTGTTCTAGTACAATGACAAAGCATTGTAAGAGTGCTTCAACTCCCAAGAACGATGAATAATTAAAAAGGGACATGCCAGTTCACATATCATAAACAAACTTCTGAGCCAGTGCAAGAACTAGTTAAAAATTCAACGAAAACAAAGCAGAGAAGTCAGGCTGTCAAAATTATTAATTCACAATACCTCTACTTGAAAGTAAATACCGCACATTTTTTGTCGTTCTGTGCATATAGGGAGCATACATAAATTACGTACTGCTGCGTACTAGTAACCAACTAAGGGGAGGAGGTGTATAGGGTTTGGTTACACATGCTTACATGGGGGAGGGGGGTATGATGGCAGGTAACACTTTGCAGCTTAAATACAAATTTAGAAATTAATAGTAGGAATTTTTAGGTCTATTAGGGAATTTTTAGGTTTAGCAGGGGGGTAATTTTTAAAAAGGTTACGTAATATTTCGGGAGGGGGTTGGGCTGTTGGTTACAAGGGGAGGGGGGGGGGGAAATCAAAAATCGAAAAAAAGTGGTTACATATTTTATGTACGCTCCCATATAAGCTGTATCCAAAATCTACATGTAGCCCTACTGCAAACAGCACTTCAGAAACTCAAATGTTTTCTTCTAGCTCAGAATTAATAGGATGGAAAGTAGTCCTTATATATAATTATGTCCTGTTCACAATTCTCTCTGGGAAGGTTTTTGTTAAGTTCTTATATGGAAATGCTCCCTTAGGACGTCAAAGTTCAATAACTTCAAGGACCTTGTTCATATGACCTATAAAGATACTTTGTCCTGACACGTGGTAGTGATTATGAATAGGTCATTAGTAGGAAAAAAGTTATTAAGGTAAATCTATTTACCCGGAAGGTCCACACTTTTTTACCTCTTAAGTTAACTAGTTAACACATTCTAAAAAATCCAAGTGTATAGGCCCTATTGTAGTGGTCAAGATGTTAGCAGTAATTATGCAATCTCATTTCAAATTCAGAACTTCTCATTATAAGTAGCCCTTACATTTCTTATTTAGACATACCCCCGTACCACAGTTGCTAAAATTGTTTATCTTGAGATCAAGTTGCGGTTCAAGTCCTGGAATTTGTATGCAAAAGTGGTCTACTTGAGAAGCAGCTCGATCTCAAGCAGCGCCATTTGTGCAACTGTGGTACGGGGGTAAGTCTATTCCCTAATTTCCCTGCTCAGCACTTATTGTTATTTGGCACATTGCAGGTCTCTTAATTGTATTATATATGAAGGTTCATAGAGAAATGCTATTCTTCCAGTTTTAACTTATTGTCAATGATCCAAATACAACAAAACAAAAAGTCAAAATGATAGAAGCCAATAAGACTAATTAGTAATAGAATTTTTCTTGTTTTCTTTGGAAATTTTGACCAGCTTGGGTTATATGCTTTCCCCGGCTCTGAAGACACTCCTCTTGTTTAAAATTGTCATGGCTAGCTTAACAGATACAGTATAGGCCTACTTCATTTTGAATTTGAACAATTAAATGGATTTTTAGATAATAATCAAGAAAACAACTGGTAATCTGGTATGCGCAGAATGACAACTGAAAGTCACGTAATTCGCACATTTTCTATATCAACATTTTTTTTCTTATCATTAATGGATCGCGTCATAATAATTTGCGTACCATTTAATAGAGACACCGTCTCTTCAAAACTTGAAATTATTCACAATACGATTCATCAGAACATTATAATCATCTAATTCCATACACAAACTGTAGGCCTATATGTTACCTTCACACTCTTTTGAAAATATTTGGTTTGTGACCTGCGGTCAAAAAGCCTTCACTCTCTCGGCTCAAAAGTGTATACGTTACACGTGGGCATTATCAAACTCTCGAATCAAGATAATATAATTGTGTCACAAAAAATGCTAAATGGAAAAACAATTACTTAGGAATTCATATTACCATCCAGTACTCGGATCTCCTGGAGTTAATTTTGGTGTACCAAGGTCCTAATGGTTTTTGGAAGCAACTTTATATATAGCGTCGATCACTACCGCTAGACATCCGACGAATACAAAATGAAAGCGGGCCAAGCAGCAGAAGATCTCTTCCGGTTTATCCGGAAAAGGCGTGGACAGTTAAAGCGGGTAATTTAAATTTCAAAATATTTCTTAATTTGAGATTTGATGCGTTTTGTGAGCAAATAGCAGATATTTACGCCCATTAGTCTTAAATCGTCCACTTCGAAAATGGAATGTACGAGGACCTGCATAAATATTCTATTATTTGTTTATGCATATGCATATGTAAACTTATGGACATATTTTCATGTAATGGAATATACATATACATAAACAAAAAATGTAAACAAATAATAGAATATTCATGCTAGGTCCTCGTACATATCATTTGTTCCTAACACTTTCCAAAATTAAATTAAAAAATAATTTAGAAAAAAAAGGCTTATTCTGGTATGCAACCCTCTTAAATTAATTTATACTAAATATACTGTAAGTGATAATAATGCAATATTTTCCAATTCTACAATTCCGTGGTGGACGATTCAGTGTATAGAGATAGCCACATTTATATTTCATCTATTGAGATTTCATTTAGCGTATCCAACGGTTCTCGCAGAAATAACATTCTACTTCCCTAACTTTTCCAGTTTTAAACAAATTTTTCCTGGCCATCGGGAAAACTGAAAATGTTTAAAATATGACACTAATATTGAAAAGAATTCCATGTGTTGTGGTTCAAGGAAGGTGTTTTAAAACGTGATTTGCAATGGTCTTTAAATCTTGGTATCCCACAAACTACAAATAACAGGCTTTTTACACCTTACTTCCTATGTAATTAAAATTCATAACTAATTAAATTTAGTTTTTATTAGAAAGCAGATAAGGAAAAAAAAGTAAACAAAAACTATGTGTTTTGTTTAAAAATAATGTTAAAATTCGCAAAAAAGAAGATTCCCCATTATACAGAGCTAGGGCAGGCTTCACTCACAGATAACTCTTTTAGGTGTTATTCATAATAGGTGTAATTCATAATAGCTATCCCAGAAATGTATTTTACATTTTTAAAACAGCTGAAACATTCGCCGAATGTCACAATTGTACATGTGCATAAGTACCTTTAACCTTGGAATCATTTTGCAAAGATGACTGCAAAGAATTTTGTCTAACTTTAACTTGCATTTAAAATTTAAAAAGATATACAAAGTACTGTTTGAAATTAATACGTGTACACCATATGTAAATATTTTTTTCCATGAAGAATGCGCAATCACCCTTATTTTAATATTCGGAATATTAAATTCTATTTTCTAAATTTGTGTGACACACAAATTCACGTTCATACATTATACTGTATGTAGCCTAGCTAGATGTACATGTAATTAACATTGTACAAATAAAAATAAAAAATAAAAGTTAAGACTTACCTTCATTTCTTCAAAATTTTCAAACGAGTCCCAAAAATCACGAAGCACCGGAACCAATATACAGCGGATGAGACGCTGAGAGCACTGTACAATTTACAATGTTTAGCCACTTTGGTATAGCTACAGTATATGCACCATGCAGGAAGATCTTCAGTGCTCAAAAGCCTCACTCAAAAACTTAAGTTGCAGCTTTTATCCTAAAATAGCGATCCTATATAGTGATTAACAGCGCTCGCGTCGAGGAGCCTATTGGTGATAAATAAATGCCACAGGAAGGATTAAGGACCATGAGGAAAGGGTCATTGGGAACTTCAAAGTACATGTTGCCCCAGTTACCTCCACCTCTATAGCATTAGAAAAACCCAATGCTCTTTAAATCTTTTAACTGTTCATGTGTATTATCATGCCGCCCTTTGATTCCTTTGAATAGCCGTCCTTAATTGTACTGTGAACTTGTGAACACCCTGTTGGGTACTGGCGGCAGCATAATAATTTTGAATACATGTATTTCAATAATATTTCACATGCTCACGTTACTAATCTTATACACGATAAGTTTTCGATTAGTTGACAGAGGCTTGCATGAGTGAAGCTCCCTTAAAGACATTTTTTAGGCTTTAGGTGACAAAAAGATATAAAATAGGTAGGCCTACATCATACATATTTAGGTACAATTTCGGTCATTGTTGGTGTTAAATTTGTCATATACATGTAGGTGTTTTTTTGGTACACTATGGTTTTTTACGTCAATTTTTGGTCCAACCTGATAAAAAGTAAACATCAGGTATGTAATTTGTATAAAAAAACACCACAAAAAAAAACCAAATTGACACCTCGATTTTTCTGTAAGGGCTGGCTAAGCTTATAATTGTGATATTCTGTATGATGGCGCCAATGATTATGTTGTAATGGCGTTTCATCTATTACCTTTTAATTGGCGGCATTCAAAAAGCATCCCATTGGACTACATATGTATATTAGAAAATTAACCCATGGGCTTTTTAGGGGGATTTTAAAAAGTATCCATAGACCTACATAAGACAAATGTCGCACAAGGATTTCTTTAGGTGGATATGAAAAAGTATCCAAGGTAGTCAAAGGACATACATTATTTAGAGAGATTTTAAAAAGTGAAAATTTAGCCAAAGGACCTTTCTAGGAGGGATTTAAAAAAGTTTCCAATAGACCTATGTATAGGTAAAATATAACCCAAATACATTTTTAGGGGTATTCAAAATGTATCCTCTTGGCATCTATATTTAAAATACAACCCATTGACTTCTTTGAAGTACATTCAAAAAGTTTAACATTAACATAGATGGGGAAAATGCAGCCCATAGACTTTTATAGACCTATACATGTATTTTTTTCTTCAGCATTTCAACTACATCTTTGCCATTAATTGCACAAGCTGAACTAGCTAGGTGCTTTGCAGCCAATATTACAAAAGAATTGCCACTAAATGCATGAATAAGACATTGTAAATCAACATCCTCACAAAACATGAAATTGCTTAAATTTGGAGAGCATGCATGCACGACTCGACAATTGTTAAAACGCTATGAAAATCATCCATTCATGAACTATTTATGTTTCAATCAATTTCAATGCTCTTCTCATCATTTGTATTGCATCACCTGATATATTCTTGAGTTTTACAGCTAGAGTAGTTGTATGTCGGTGAAGATTATAACGTCATAACCCACCTGATATTAATAAAACCTGCTCTGCTTCAATGATTGGCACGGTATCAGTTCACCCTCCACACAATGATAAAGCTGCTTCCAACTGGTGAAGCAAAGCTCACAAGATGTCCAGATGCAGACAGAAGGATTTGAATTTTCCACAAAAAAATTATTTTATTTATTTAATAATTATGGTTGAACTTTGAAAATTTATCCAATATAACATTGACATCACAGACGCAAATAATGGACAACGAAAACCATGACAAGACCGACAGCATACGATTTGACAACGTGAATTCACCTCAGATGCTTTCAGCAGATACGTAAGCTAATAAACTAGTTAATTTATCGCATAATTAACAGGGTGTTAAAACCTATTATAAGGAATTATAGGTGAAAAGTATTAGAATAGCTAATTATATTTGCTATATTATATAAGTACAACTTCAGTTGCCTTTTTAATTGTTGTGGTTACTTATAGAAAATATTAATACAAATATCCAAATAAAGTTAAACAAATTTTTAAAAAAACTATTCTATAGAAACATTTACTAAATCACGAAATAAACAATCTATATACACAATCTAGTAAATAAACAATAATAGTTTTAAATTGTTAATATAATGATTACATATACACTTTCTTTATATAGTATATAAAAAAATGTATGCTTTAAAAATCCATTTTCTAAATATTATAAAGAAATATTACAAACTAAGAAAATATTTTTTCCCTATTAAATTCATTCAAAAATTGGTACATCTGTATAATATTGCCTATACAATCCCTTGTATGTTAAAACTATATTCAAATGTATTAATAATTTCTATTAACTGATGGAGTGACCAAAACTACAAAAAGTGACGCTTTTCCATAGCTGCAGGGTTTCAGATGGAGTAATTAACAAACGAGTGTTTATGGCGCTAATATATACGGTTGCTACAGCGACTAAGATATACTATCAGGGTTGCCACGAGTGCCAATACGATTTAATCAAATCAAGGGATCCAAAATAAAATAATTCTTCTTCTGAATAAACACGAGTGCTGTTGTTGACCATTGCTCGAAACCAAATGATTGAAAACTCCACAGACACTCCACAAATTGCCAAATTGCAAAAAATGAAACACGTATACATAAGCAACAGGTCGCATCATGTATATACATGTACATGCATATTGGCTTTTGCACTCTGTAATCATGCATTTCCCAATAATCAAGCCATGCATTTTTGAAAGCATCATGACAAAGACCTCAAAGTAATTAAGTCAAGTAAAGTATTTTCATTGAAAATTTCATTCAAACAGATGTTGAAAACTCGAACGCTTTCTCAAAATCCGTGTACTCTTTATAACACCATTTGGATAATGGTACCGGGCACAATTCATTCAAAATTTAAAATATATATTCCATGACATGTTCACAGAAAACAAGAACGGAGAAGACTTTGGCAACTCGCCCTCTCAAGGGCTCTTGTTAATAACAATCGGGTCATCGATGGACTCATTCTGAAACCATCTGATCTACAGGCTAATCCAAAAGTTACAGATTCCACAACAGTGCAGGAAGATTTACCATCTGTACCATCGGTTGTCACAACCGCGTGGTCAGATCATCCTGTCATCAGCCAGCTTGTGAATTCAAACGGCTTGAGTCGGATGCCCCCTGACCCCAATGAATTGGAATTTAAGAAAGGCTTGGTTTGCCGTGGGATTATTATTCCCAATATTACCAACAGTTTCAAAAACAAACATTTGGAAATGGCTTACCAAAGATATTCGTCTCGGCAGCGTCAGAAATCTCTTATCATCGTAAATGTTGTCGGTTTAATACTCAAAGTCATCGTGTTGGCCAGTCAAACTTGCATATTTCTCACCATGGGAACTGTGTCCGGCTGCCTCATAGCACTCAACATTGTTTTGTGTGTTGTCTCCTGGTGGAAGTGCTTTGCCAACAACTATCTTCATTGGGTGGCCATTGCTACATGGGTCGTGTTAAATATTGAAGGTAAAATTATTTTTCGTTTCCATATTTTTTTAAATTATTTAACATCTTACAGGCAATACAAAAAAATACTAAAATGGTTGGGTTGGGATATTTGAAGTGATTCTATTAGTAAAGCTTGAGTAACTTCTTATAGAACAAACCCTGCATGCATGGTCAAAAATTCCATAGAAAACATATTTTGACTTCTTATTGATTTGCATTGACTGGATCATTTGACAATAAATTAAAACAATTCAAACTAATAGAAAACAATAGAATTTTCCTATGATCCTATTGTCAACAATAGAAACCAATGTGCCAAAAAACAATGCAATTTTTGACCATAATACCTGCAGACTAAGGATTTTAAAAGAATTATCTGTTTTCATATATTTTGAAGGAATAACCGATCTAGGAATTGCATTCAACAACAGCACAGCCTATTATGGTGGTCACGAAACATGGTACATGTTGTTCATCGATTTTGTTACTTACGCCATGCTACCGTTACCTCTGAAATGGTGTATAATAGCAGGAGCCATAACGGGAATCTTAAATTTGGCCGTTTTCCCGCTAATATGTTATTCCTACAATGGCAGCCACCTAGGGAGAAAGGTAAAGAATTACTTAAAAGGTATAATGGGAATTTCAAAACATGATCTAATATGCATATTATAGCAAAGTTTGCAAACGTAACAAAACCACTGAATGGTTAAAGTAAAATATGATTCAGTGGGTATATAAGCATTCTTATAATTAACAGATATTTTTAGCCTATACTTTACAAATATTAGAAACATAATTGTATTATTAATGCTGCATATTAATTAATATCATATAGTAATTGAAATTATGCTCACTCTAGAAAAACAAGTAAAACCTGCTAAAGGTGACCACCCAAAAAATGGTCAAATATGGACAATGTATACAATTGGTCATTATACAGAGAATTGCTATATGAAGGAAAACATACATGTATGCACTAAAATCAATTTATGAAAAGTAATCACTATGCAGAGATGGTCACTCTTGACTCTACCAGTTTTTACTGGATTGAATGGTTCAACAATTTGAATAGTTAATGGTAAATAGATAGCGATTAAACTATTCGCTGATGCAAGATAATTAAGTCTCAATATTTAAAAATGTAGATTGCTGCAGATGTGATGCTATATTTGTGCATAAACTTTGCTGGCTGGTACACCAAATTTCTCACTGATCGCGCTCAGCGAAAGGCTTTTCTAGAAACAAGGAGATCTATTGAAACAAGATACAAAACAGGCAAAGAAACTGAACGTCAGGTGAGCAAAAATAATTATAATGGTATAATATTGCACAACCATATACATGATACATATATATGTTACTAAAGTGTAAATACGATATACTATTCTCACCAGGAACTTTTGAAATGATGCCCCGCCCGGTTAATTGATGTACCCTTTGTTTTTAATATTATTTACGATATTTTGTCCGTCATGATGATTACAATTTATAGGGGGAACACTGAAATGTACACATTAAACTTTAAATAAAATATTTTAAATAGGTATACATGTATATAAAGTCCATAATCCATTTATTTTGCTAAATTAAAAGAAGTAAAGTAACCCAGATTTGAAATTACTTCCATATATTTTAATGATCCATTCATAGAAGAACGAAATACGTTTACGATAAATTTTAATTAATATTTGTGTTACGTATACATGTAGCTACTGTGCATAGCGTCAATGAAAATGCATATATGCTATATACATATAGCAAATTTCTAGGACATTCCAGCCACATGCTTGAAGTTACCTATAATATTATAAACGATAAAAACATTAAATCGAATTGTACGCCCATGCAGTTGTAGATACTTTTTATAATAATTTCCTAGTTCATTGTTCTTTTCCTATTCCCTACTTATTTTATCACGATCTAATTTTATTTTAGGAAAAATTATTACTTTCTGTGTTACCTCGATTCGTGGCTCTAGAAATGATTAACGATATTGTTAATGAAGAAGATAAAGGAAGCCAATTTAACGACACAGTGCACTTCCACAAAATATATGTTCATCGCTTCGAGAATGTCAGGTAAAGAAATTATATAATACAGTCGAATTCGCTTAATCTGGACACATCGGGCGGAAGCGTTTTGCCCCGATTAGGCGGCTGCCCAGAATATGCAACGTTAAAAAAAAATTCATGTATATGGTGTAAAATATACCATAGGTACAGTGCACCATAAAGTGTTGTTTATTCTTATAAGAACGGCTTGAAATAAGTATGATATCATCCAAATTTTAATAACATATCTAAACTACGAAAGTATACATTCAGATTTTAATTCAATAAAAATGATGGTGAGTTTTTACGTACTTAAATCGGTTTACAAAAGGTGTCAATTTTGCTCTGTTGCGAATTCTTTATCGACTGACGTCACATAATTCATAATTTTCCAGTGAATTTTAAACGAGCGCTAAAAATTTTGCTGTTTTTTATCACCTACCAATACCGACTGTCCAAAATGAGCGGATTATTGGCCGAAATAACCGGACCAAAAACATGTGCAAATGTACTGTCCGGATTGGTTCTTGACAATTTGGCCCTAATAAATGGCTTCCCAGATTAACCGGTGTCCGTAATATGCGGATTCGACTGTATACAATAGGCTCCTTCACGCGAGCACTGAAAAGCCCAAGCCAGTAACGATTTTCCTACGTAATTAGATGTGCGCATGCGCTGTTCATGCGCACATCTAATTACGTGGGAAAAGCATTACCGGCTTGTGTTTTACAGCGCTTGCGTGAAGGAGCCTAATGTTATACAGCAAAATTTAGACTTAGGACATTTTCAATCTAATTCGAAATCAACAATTTCGTCCATTTTTTTATTAAATTGATATTTTTAGTATGATAATCATTAGTATTAAAAACAATCAATTAAGCTATTACTAAATCACATGTATTAAAACCTACGCACTGTTTTAATTCATAAATTCTAGCATACTTTTTGCAGACATCAAAGGATTCACAGAGTTAGCTTCGAAATGTTCTGCACAAGAATTAGTGAAAGTTCTCAACGGTTTGTTTGCTCGATTTGATAGGTTAGCCAACGTGAGTAATATGATTTTTAGTTTTTTTACACCATTTCTCAATCTTCCATCATTATTATTATGAAAATTGACATTATGCCATTGTGGTACGTTTGCAGGACAATCACTGTTTACGAATAAAACTGCTGGGGGATTGCTATTACTGCGTCTCAGGACTTCCTGAGCCTAGAGAGGACCATGCTCAATGTTGTGTAGAAATGGGTCTTCATATGATAAAAGCTATTCAGTAAGAATTTTTGCGGAGAATTGTTACCATTAGAAAAATATGAAACATAAACCTGATCAAGATTATGTTACACTGCAGGCACGTGCGCCAAGAGACTCAAGTGGATCTTAACATGAGAATAGGTATTCACACAGGGGATGTTTTATGTGGGGTGCTTGGACTCCGCAAGTGGCAATTTGATGTCTGGAGCAACGATGTATAAGTTCATTTAACATATTCAATTGTTCATTGAAATTAAGAAGCAAATCTGCTAATGATTTTTTTTTTATGTTTTAGGTCACATTGGCGAATCATATGGAATCGGGTGGAATTCCTGGGTGGGACATTTTTTGAAAAGCTTAGATGACACTTATTGTTTTCAAACAACTCATTCAAATAACTTTTTCAGTCGAGTTCACATTTCCAAACGTACTCTTAACTCTCTCGAGGAAGAATATGATGTGGAGCCAGGAGAAGGGTGGTCGAGAGATACATATTTGAAAGAGCATAAAGTTGAAACGTTTCTAATAACGAGATGTGAACCCCTAAAGCAACGTAGAGTAAGTGATTAATATACAAAAGAAGTAGTCTGTAACAATTCAAACAGTATTTTATTTTTTTATATTTTACAAAATTTAAGCATATAATTAATAGATAAAAATATACTAAATAGAAAGAGTTAGTTTTGTAAGACTTTTTTGAAAAAAAAATACCTATGGTTTGGGGAAAAAATATCGATTTTTAAAACATCCTCCATATCCTCGCATCCATTTTCTCTATACATTAATATATTCCATATTTTAAACTACCAATGCAAGTAGTCCTTCATGTACATTAAACTCAATATCATTTCAAATAGAAGACATCAAACAAAAGTGACATGCCAGATTCATCAACAGTCTTTACAACACCAAGGCGAAAGCCATCGGCTCAGTGCAGTAATTCTGAAGCAACCATTGAAGAGGAGACAACCACAGATTGGACACCTGAACTTCCGTTTGAAAATGTAACTTTGTCAGGAACTTTGTTTAGAAGGAGGGTCCAGGGTTCTAAAATTACTTTTTTTAATAAATTACCCCACCACTAAGTTTATAAACAGTTATACAAAATGGCTTAGGCCATAATCAAAGTTTAGTAAACTTTTATCACAAATACCAAATTTTTGCTCATAGTGAATGTCACTCAATAAACAACATTTTTGAGAAAACATTCTTTCTCACTTTTCAGAAATCTTACGAAAAATAACTGGCACACTATATGCGAAATTTTTAGAAAATCTATGTTTTAAATGTAAATTACTCATTCGTTCATTTATATCTGGACTTCTTTTAAGAAGATAACCACTTGTGTTTCTTGACAACATAAGTCTTATTGCATGCTGTTAAAACCACTAGTGGTTGTTTCTTATTAAAATCTCAACTACATAGTTAGTAACCTATTGGATTATTTAATCTTAAAGAGGTCCACATATAAAAGAACGAATTAAAATGTTCCTTTTTTTAAAAAAAAATGTGGAGGAATCAGACCCCCTGGATTCTCTACTAATTTGTTCCATATCAACTGCAATTTTTTCAAACTGTTTTAAATGCATGCCAACTTGATAAAACAATTGGTCTTCATTAGTTGGAGGATCCTTTGGAACAAGACGAGCAACTTCCGGTGAGATACAAATGATACATTTTTTTTTCAAATGTTGTCAAGAAATATTGTTTTCAGATTAAAATATTCCCTTTTCAAAGAAAAAAAGGTGGAGGAGTCAGATCCCCTGGATCCTCCACTAATTTGTTCTATATCAACTGCAATGTTCGCTAACTTGATGAAAATTGGTATTCATTAGTTGGAAGATCTTTTGGAAGGAGATGAGCAACTTCCGGTGGAAAAAAGAAAGCATCCAATAACAGAAAGTGACGAAGTAGATGACCTCATTGATCACTCCATTGAAATCGAATCAAACAAACGAATGAGAACTATTCACATGAATTGGATAACTTTAGCGTTCAAAGAGGCTGGAAACGAAGAAAAGGTAATTTAGATAATGCATTTGACATGGATGTCAAACATCAATTTTAATGAATGAGAGGAACATGCGTGTGGATAATTAAATTATTAACTTAATCATATAATTTGTTTCTAATTGCTAAGTTTCTCTTCACCAATAATTTAATTATCAATCAATAGAAGAATGCAATACGTGTTTAATTTCATGGAAATCTTTGACAATAGAAAAAAATAACTATCGTTAAATGGTGATAAAAGTAATGCTTGTGCAATAGATTTATCTTTACATTGTATTTACATACTACTAACGTTGTTTAAAATTCTAACGTTAACTTATGTTGACTAAAATTATACAGGGTGGACCAAAGTTGGTTTTATCTTATATCATAGTTATGAAAATGTGTTCAATAAGCTCTAACATTACAGTTAAGTCGTTTCACTGCAGTGTACCAGTGTGCTGCAGAGTAGCTACCATCTGATGTTTCCCTCATTTCTTAAAAAAACATTGTAACAACTTTATATAAATGGCAATGAAGGCAAAAACAGTTGATTTCATACAAACAGATCATTCTCTTCCTTTTCCTAACTTGACATTTTGTCCTACTGTAAGTGATACGGCTAAAAAGTTATAATTTGGGTTCCCGTGAAAAAATGATCATATATATAGGTAAACCGTATTAAGCATTGTGGGGCATCTAGGCACAAATATGTGGGGGCTGGCTTAAGGGCAGCGTTTTCCCATTTTTTCGGAATGCATGCTTATTTTTTTTTTATTATAAGGCCTTTATTATAAGGTCGCGTGCAAAAAGGACGCGACCTTTTTGAAGCTCGAGAATGACCTTTAATTTTTATTTAAAAAATAACTATAACTTTAAATATAACGAAAA
>JAQGCC010004287.1:0-13418 GCA_034698905.1 Xestoiulus laeticollis | reverse complement strand
AACAAGTAGTTTTTTTTAAAGTATGTATCAAAATTTCCCTCATAGCAATACATGCAGTTCAGTTCCCCCTTAAATCATCAATTTCACTTCATAAAATAACAATGACCATAAAAGGGTATTTGTTACATTTTCAGATGCGGAGAACGAGATTTTTTAGACACGATAATCAAAAAGTTGACCTCTGTGAAAGAATTCTCGCAGAAGGACCGTAAAGGTCAAGGAATTTGGGTGTCGTTGAAGCTGCTGCACGGAGATTTTTTTCAGGTTGGTTTTTAAGTCTCGCCCGATTTTGGCAAATCTGTAAATTAAGATTTCTAGTTACAATTCGGTTGGACATTGTTTTAGGTTAAAGACGAGAACCCTCATCTCATTTCCATAAGTACTTGCATCGCTCGCAAGATGGGATTTCCGGAAATTATTCTTCCGGGCGATGTGCGTAACGACTTGTACCTTACTCTCGTAATGGGAGAGTTCACCAAAGGCACGAAAACCTCGGATAAAAACGTGGAGGTTACAGTTAAAGTTTGTAACGAAAAAGGCGCTGTCATAGCGGTACGTTTAAGCAATATTGTCACGCTATTTCACGCATTGAACCTGTAAAACTCGATTTTTAGTTTACGTGTCGTTATTTTTTTTGTTGTATTTTAGGATGTCATTAGTCTCGGTGGTGGCATTGATAAAATGAAGGAGTATTGTAGCGTCGTGTACTATCATGAAGACAGACCAAAGTGGTTCGAAACTATTAAGGTAAAAACTTAAACGTAAAATTGTAGTAAATTTAAAATCTAAACCGTACACTTTAAAGTTACGAACTACGTTTTTTTTAGGTGGCGATTCCAATCGATGATTTTTATAACGCTCATCTTCTGTTTTTGTTTAAACATAGATCTTCGAACGATGGTAAACAAGCTGTTTTCAAATTTAAAACATGCTCTCGAAATCGATTTATTAATTAAAATCTGAAAAGTATGATTATTTTGTTTTTTAAAACATTTCGTTTAATTTTTAAGCCAAAGACAAAGTTGAAAAACCGTTCGCCATGTCGTTCGTTAAACTACTTCAGCCAAATGGGACGACTTTAAAGGATGAGTTACACGATTTAATCATTTATAAGGCTAGTATATTTTAGATTTAATATCGGTTCAGCAAAACCTTTAAATAGTGCACGCCGTTGGGACAGAAATATATGGTGCGCTACTTGTAGGGAGAGTGCTATTTGCAATTTACTCTAAAGTGCTGAATATAAACACCCGTGCCGACTGTTAGGGTTCGCTACTTCCAGGTAGTGCGCTGTAAAGAGGTTTCGCTACCAGAATTATCACAATACAGATCGTATCAGAAATACAGAATTAGCGTTGCTGATTTAAAATTTACTAATTATTTTTAAAGGTCGATCACAAAAAATTCGAAGAGGGCGATCCGTTTTACCTAACTCTGCCTTCGAAACGGTCGGACATCGAAGGACGACCGAAAAACAGCGTACATATCAAGAGCTCAATACACGGAAAAGGACTTACGATAACTAACAAGGATTGGTTTCAGATATCGACTCTCGTTTGCTCTACGAAACTCACGCAAAACGGTAAAAAAATTTTGTTTCAATCGTTACATCTTTAAAAAAAAACTCGAGTTAATCCAATTATTTGATGGTAAAATGTCGCCTTTGTTAGATGAAAGTTAAATGTAGGACATTTTTTGTTTGTTTTTAATAAACAGTGGAATTGCTCAGCCTTTTGAAATGGAGGGACAATCCTGCTAACTTGCAGACGAGTCTACAAAATTTGATGAAAGTCGATGGCGATGAAGTTGTCAAGGTCAGATAAGAGAATTAAGTTTTGGTTTTTGCATTATTTTACCGTAAATACTCGAATAAACCCCTTGGGAGTTTATTTAAAAATAAGGGTTAAGGGAACATTTGTCAAGGTTATCTAAGGGAATTAAATCTTGGTTTTTACATTATTTTATCTTAAATACTTTCAACGATAAGGGGAATGCCCTTTGCACTGCGCGAAGCTGTCAGAAAATGTGAGATTCAATCGAGTATTTACAGTATATAAAAAAATTGATATTTCAAGCCTATTGGATACTTCTTAAAATTTAAAAACTAATTTTTTAGTTCCTTCAAGACACCCTCGATGCTTTATTCAACATCTTGATGGACAACGTCACTTGCTCCGAGTACGACAGTCCCGTTTTCGATGCACTCGTGAGTCTTGTTTGGATCTCGAAACTTCTTTTCGTTTCCTTTTGTTAAATTCATTTTTTAAACACGTTGCAGGTCTTCATTTTGGGCCTCATTGCGGATCACAAGTACCAGCACTTTAGACCCGTTTTGGACGCTTACATCGAGCACAATTTCAGCGCCACTTTAGCTTACGAGTGAGCGAGAGTTTTTCATTTACTTTTGTACAAGATTGTAATAACCAGGGCGTCAAACAAGTCGTGAAAATCCTAAAATAGTCCTAAATATTCCTAAAAAAAAGTCCTAAAAACCTCCTAATTACCCTCTTAATAATTTCATAAAAATTGTAAAAATTGTTTCAAAATTAAGACAAAATTTACTCTGATTTTTAGTGCAGATTCGGCATCTGATAAAAAATTGGGCATTTTATGATAAAAAACATGTTAGGAACAGCATGTTTGAATTAGTATAAAACTGAATAAGAACTGGTCCCCCAAATCTTTATTTTTTTTTTACAAATTATTAATATGATGCGCTAAAAACACAGTAAATTTTGTCCTAATTTTGGCATAAATGCAAATTAAAAACAAAATTGTATAAGTATACATTTAAAAAATCACCTTTAGCTTTTAAAAAGTCCTAAAATTTAACCAAAAAAAGTCCTAAAAAGTCCTAAATATTAAATATGAAAAAGTGTCATATCCTGTGCTATATATAATTCCTTTATTTTCGAAGAAAATGTCCTATAATTCCTATATTTTCATCGCTAAAAGTGGCTGCGATACCCGCAAATCCTAAATCGAAAATCGTTGTAAATCTGGTTTACGTTTACAGCAAACTGATCGCCGTACTGAAATCCTACGTGGACGAAGTCGACGAGAGTAAAACCCTCGACGAAAGCGAACTCGAAACCGAACGCAGACTCAGGAAAACTGTGCAGTGCTTGGAATACATTTTCAAATTCATCGTGCGTTCGAGAACTCTGTATGCGCAGTAAGTGATTTACGAGATCTGGTTTTAGGACGACAACCGAATCTTTTGTTTATCCGACTGCCGAAACTCGCCTTTTTTTGTTGTCTTAGATTAAACGAAGGCAAGGGAACGCAGCTTTTTGAATTTGCGTTCAAACAGCTGCTGGAATCGATCAACGAATTGATGCGAAGCAGCAGCGACTTCTTCATAAAACTTCAGGCGACGTGCATGAAGTTTCTACCGCATACAATCGCGGACATCATGCAGGTTTTCGACTCTAAAGAATTGAGGTAAAAAACATATTTTGATTTAAGACTACGTTCTTGTTTTTACCCTACGTATCGAACTTAATCTAACTTACTTAACCGAAACGAAGTGCCCTTAGCACTTAAAGAGGGTCATTGCAATAGTCTAAATGAGTCTAAAGATTCCAAATTGATACTTAGTAAGGACCTCGGTAAGTGTAAAAAAATGGGTCGAAAGTCGATCGCTATAATTAGGTTATTGGTCTGGTCAAGAAATGGGCCGAAGTATACCATGGGCTTTGGCAATGCGAAAAAAAAATGCCAAAACACATTTGGCAAGGGGCTAAAGGACATTTAGGTCCTTGGCAAGGTTTAAAATTTGACAAAGGACACCTTAATAGGCATGGTATGGGCAAAAAAGGAGGCAAAGGGCCTTGGCAAGGGTTAAAATAATGGGCTAAAAGACGCCTAGGGCCTTGGTAAGTGTAAAAAATGGGCCAAAGGTCATTTGGCATGGATCATAAATGGCTAAAGGGGTAAAAAATGGGCCAAAGGACATTTGGCATGGACCATAAAGGGGTAAAAAATGGCCCGATGGTCATTTGGCATGGACCATAAATGGCTAAATGGGACCAAAATAGGCCAAAGGTCATTTGGCATGGATCGTAACTTGCTAAAGGGGTAAAAAATGGGTCAAAGGACATTTGGCATGGATCATAATTGGCTAAAGGGGTAAAAAATGGACCAAAGGTCATTTGGCATGGATCATAAATGGCTAAAGGGGTAAAAAATGGGCCGATGGTCATTTGGCATGGACCATAAATGGCTAAAGGGGTAAAAAATGGGCCAAAGGACATTTGGCATGGATCATAAATGGCTAAAGGGGTAAAAAATGGGCCAAAGGACATTTGGCATGGACTATAAAGGGGTAAAAAATGGGCTGATGGTCATTTGGCATGGACCATAAATGGCTAAAGGGGTCCAAAATAGGCCAAAGGTCATTTGGCATAGATCATAATTTGCTAAAGGGGTAAAAATGGGCCAAAGGACATTTGGTCCTTTGCAATTGTCAAAATAAGCCAAAGGGCACTTAATGCCCTGGTAAAGGTCTTACGTACTAGCCTTACGTTATAATACTCGCGGGACTATATTCCCGCACAACTTTGCCGTTTTTTTTTTTTTTTTTTAACGATAACTTTCCTAAATGTTGACATTTGTGTACCAAAATTTGATTTATCTCTTTTTAGCAAACTTCTTGTTAGCTTTCTTAATAATCTTCCTAAAGACAAGATGATACCGCAGAAACTGACATGCATCGGAAAGATAATCGAGGGACAACTGTTTCATCACGCTGGTTAGTCACTGTTTTATTTGTTAATTTGCTCGATTAAAAAATCATAAAACGCACTTTAGATAGTCATAGCAGTTTTAAGTAAAGATCCGAGAACAATCGTGTTCATTTTCAGATTGCCGCGCAATTCTGCTGCCCGAAATAATCAACAGTCACTTAAAGTGCTATTTGCTGGAACAAAAGGAACTGTATATGTGCGTGGATCGCTTGGGAGATATTCTACACACGCTGCACTGCCAACGAGTGGTAAAATACGCGATATTAAATCAATCCGCACAAACGCGTTTTCGTTAACAAACGCAAATAAAATACGTTTACATTTCAGGGAACTACGAGCGAGGACATAAGCACGATTTTGTCGACCATATTTCCGTGCGTGGTTCAAATGGTCATCGATATCGATCGAGAAGAACCGCTCGTGGTAAGTCACGTTTTACGGAAAGTTTTAGTGTGGAGAGATCCGTTATCGTTGGTCGTAGTTCGGTTTTAGGGTTGCATGTTTTTTTGAATTACGGTTTTTGGATTACATGTTTTTGAAATTTACCGTCAACGTGAAATGTTACGATTAGGTATTTCATTGTTTTCGCTACTTCTTGGTTTTGATTAATTTTCCCCGTTAAAATGTGTTTTTCGGGGAGACTTTTGCATTTTCGGAAAATATTAGTACGATATTTAGTCTGCTAATTTTCATGCGTTTGTTTAGGTAGCTGATTAGGGTCCTTAGATTTTCACATCCCAAATTTGTTGTGTATGAATTGCCGTATTTACTCTTGTAAGGACCCGACCCGGGTTTTAAAGTCGTACGTCAATTCTTAATGATTTTTCTCCATTCTATGTTTGTTACAATGATCGTAGAAATAGCAAGTTAGCAGACTAAATAACTTTTACGTACCGTATATTACGCTTTGTATATTTATGTATATTACGCTGGGCCTTATATATGCACTTTGTAACGTTAAAATGTTTAAAATATTATATATATTATATAAATAATATATAACATAATATAATATTATATTGTTGGGAAACTAAAAGGCTACCAGCCTAAAGCCGGCCATACATGAAGCAATTTATCGGCCGAAAAAATTGCCCCAAATTTCCGGAAATTTTTTTTTTGAAGAACCAATTTAAATTTTTGCCACACACGCGAGGCAACAAATTTCGGATGTCGACACACACACACACACACACACACACGCTGAAATTCCACGAAATTTTATTTCTGGAATTTATTTCAGGCGAGAAATTGCCTCGTGTGTGGCCGGCTTTAAAGTCTACCAGAAACCATTTTCTTTATAGTGCTTCGGGCCGGTTGCACCAACTGAGGTGAAAATCTAAGGTTTGCTAACCTCGGGTTAAAATATAACTCCTGGTTAACCTCCAATATAGCTGTATATGTTGCACCAATTAACCCTTGATAAAACAACCCAGGGTTATAGAAGCCATGTTCCAACATGCAGAAAACAAAATGGCCGCCACCCGAGGTTAACCCTGCCTACTCGCTGGGTTAACCTTGTCTTATAAAGCAGGTTATTCTTAACCTTTGTTGGTGCAACCGGCCCTTAAAATGTAATCAACTTGCCATATCCAAATACGGAACAAAACTAACTTAAATTCTAGAACATCCAGTTCCAAATATGGTAAATTCCGCATGTGCACATTCGGAACAGGAAGCTAGGGAAGTCCACAAATTCCGAACATACATACATGTATTTGTACTCGGGTTTAGTGGTACTAAATTTATTGTAGCGGAGATTTGAGGTAAATACGGCGTTAAAAAAGCACTCGAAGATGGGCTTAAAACTAGCTTTTACGTCATTTCAGGGCAATTTAGTCGCCGTCTTAATCTCCATTTTGCGTCAGATGAAGCCCTCTCATTTCAAGCAGTGCATCGAACAGTTTAATAGCGATCGAGCCGGACTTCTGGACTTTCTCATCCGAATCCTGATGGTCTTTACCGATTTGGTTAGCAAAACCGTGTTTTCTAAAGATTGGAACGAAATGATCATGCTGCAGAACAGGTAAGCGCGCAAAACGTTTCGTAACGGACTTTTGTTCAAAGTATGAAAGTATTAAAAGACTTTTTTTCGCTGTTTCGGTTTAGCGTCATCTTGAAGGCAATGAGACATTTTTCTCACACCATCAGAGACAACTTTTCACTTCCCTTCGAGAAACAGGCAAGGGAAACGAATCTTGATTTTGAAAAGTGCGCGCGAATCGACATTTTGCTAACGGAGCGTATTTTTTATGCTAGGTCTGGAATAACTTTTTCCACGCCGCCATCTGTTTTTTAACGCAAGAAGCTTTGCAGTTGGAAAACTTTTCTGAAAACAAAAAGAAGAAAATCATTTCTAGGTTCGTAATCTCTCTCGATCGTTTTTTTTTTTCAAACGTTTCCAACACTTTTTTTGAAATGTGTTTTTTTTTTTTAATTAATTTTACGCTAATTTAGTATTTAAATTGTACACTGTTGGCGAATGAATATTTATGATATTGAAAGTATTACAGTGAAACCTGTCTACATTGAACACCCATGGAACCAGGCAAAAGTGTTCATGTTAGACAGGTGTTCATCATATGGAGGTTTGCTATGAAAAGACAATATCCAATGAACTATATGTTTACATGCACATGTATACAATTTAATTACACATGTATAACATTATGCACATAATCCTTTCAGTGCGTGTACATATATCATTATTTTAGGTGGTTTTTAAAGAAATATTCTAGATTTTACACCCAATTTGGTCAATTTATGATAGCTGGTTACGATAGGTCAGCTTAGGTGTGGGGAATTGTATGCGTAGATAGAACCAATGAGTTGGGGAAAAAATAGCCTTTTCTTATTATTTTTGGCATAATTTATCATATGCAAATATATTCTATCCAATGTCAATTCCGTGTAGCTTCGTTCGCTCATCTTGCTCGATACATATGTACATGTACACATGCACTATGATTTGCAATTGGCTAACAGTACCCAAAATAACTACAGACTAAATAAGGGAATTTCCCCTGATTGTTGTAGAGCGCCCTCTTGCCCCTAGAGTCTAGGGGCTTAATTGGGAACTCAATGGTCAAGTGTATTATGTAGAGAGCTAGTTAGATCCATCCTGCATGGGGACTAAAAAAGTGTTCAATGTACAAAGTATCTGCAGGTGTTCATTGTATAGAGGTCTGTCTTAATGTTATTTCTATGGAAGCTGTCCGGGAGCAGCCAAAAGTGTTCAAGTTAGAGAGGTGTTCACATTAAAAAGGTGTTCAATCTGACAGGTTTCACTGTAAATTTATACGAGTATAACAACCCTATTTTTTTTCGAGGTTTTTAAATCTAATTGGACTCTGAAATAAAAGGAAACGGTTAATATTTCTCCCGTTTTGTAGGTATAAGGACATGAGACGAGAAACTGGTTTCGAAATAAGAGCCATGTGGTTCAACTTAGGTAAATTCTGACCCGATTAAACCGGATGTTTACTTTTCTTAAGGACTTTTGCGTCTCGTATTAAACACCCTTTTGCTTCCGACTATAGGCGTCAACAAACTTGACTTTGTGCCGAGCATGATAGGACAGTTTTTGGAGATGACACTCATTCCCGAAAAGGAGCTTCGCAAAGCCACCATTCCGATCTTCTACGACATGTTGTTGTCCGAGTATTACGCCTCAAAGGACAAACTTCTGCTGGCGCAACACGAACCGCAGTCGCCGATAAAACCAAAGGAAATCGAAGATGGAAATTTTGCAAACGTAAACCCCGGACTCGTCCTGTAAATTTTTTTTAACTGTTGTTTTGGACAGAGTTTTTAATTCGCTCCTTCCGATTTCAATTTCAGTTCGAAAAGGAAATAATCACGCAGTTGGATGCACTGATCTCGGGCGGTCGTGGCGACGAAGAGTACAAAAACCTGTTTTCGGAAATGTAAAAGAAATTTTAATTTATTAAGGTTTTGCATTTTTTGATTTGCCCAAGTGTCCTTTGGTGCATTTTTACCCTTGCAAAGAGCCATTTCACCCCCTTTTGACCTTTACAATGGCCTCTCTTGAACCTAAATTGTCATTTTGGTTAGGAATTATTTGATTCGATCCCTGCATGGGGTGTCGAGATTATTTTTGAGTTCCTTGCAAAATTTGTACCTCAATATCAAAAAAACAAAAACGTCTTTCCGCTTCAGAAGCACCTAACCCCTTTTTTCCTAAAAAAGTTTCTTAATTAACGGAACCTTTACAAGGATTTTTAACACTGTTTTTGTTTTTCCAGCATGGCCGATTTGTGCAGCAAACATTCCAACTTGATTAAAATCGGATCGCAGTTCGTCAACACAGTCACCGAACTCCTCGGCTATTTGTTGGAGTATCGATCCGTCATTTCCGAGGAATGCAAGGAAAACCGATTAAGTTGCACCGTTAACTTAATGGTGAGCCGAGATTCGTTATACCGTTCGTTGTACCGAGAGGCTAATAGATGACAGGCATAGGCATTTGGGGTGGGACCAACCTCTAAGTTCGTTATACAGAGTGTTCGTTATACCGAGAGGCTAATATACGACAGACAATGGCATTTTGGGTGGGACTAACCTCTCAGTTCGTTATGCAGAGTGTTCGTTTTACCGAGAGGCTAATATATGACAGGCATAGGCGTTTTGGCTGGGACTAATCTCTCATTTCGTTATATCGAGTGGTTAATTATACAGAGTGTTCGTTATATCGAGAGGCTAATGTATGACAAGCATAGGCATTTTAGGTGGGACTAACCTCTCATTTTGTTATATCTAGTGGTTTGTTATACAGAGTGTTCATTATACTGTTATAATTCGTTATATCGAGCGGTTCGTTATACAGGGCGTTTGTTATACCTAAAGGCTAGTAGATGAGAGGCATAAACATTTTGGATGGGACCAGCCGCTCTGTTCGTTATATCAAGAGTCGACTTCAAAATATTTGAATGCTTCCGATCATTTACGCTAAACGCAGTTGAAACAGAAACTCTTTTAACTAAATTTCTAACGGCGATTAATTTTCAGAACTTTTACGCCACGATTAATCGGCAGGAAATGTACATCCGATATCTGAACAAGTTGTGCGATTTGCACGTCGAGTGCCAGAATTTCACGGAGGCCGCATTTGCGTTGAAACTTCACACGAATCTGTTGAAGGTAATTCGTACGTTGGGACTTTTTGGCGCAAATTTTTATAGTTTGCAAACATTAACGATGATTTCTCCGCGAGCAGTGGTCTGACGAACACGTGCCTGCGCTTTTGAAAAACGACAAGTTCGTGACCTGCGAGACGCATCGCGAACTCAAGGAAACGTTGTACAACAGGATATTCGAGTATTTCGACATGGGAAAGGCAAGTCGAGGTTTTATCCGAAAGCAATCGATGAAAACCTTATTTTTCATCCCGGTTTTCGCGTTTTTTTATATTTTCAGATGTGGGAAGCGAGCTTGGAAATGTGCAAGGAACTAGCGACTCAGTACGAGAACGAGGTTTTCGATTATACCAAACTGTCCGCGTTGTTGGTAAGCGATTTTAAAGAATTTCACCGCAGCATATTTCAAAATGTATTTACTCTTGTCAGAGCTAATTAGGTTTTTTTTTTTAGCAAAAAATGGCCAAGTTTTACGACAACATAATGCAGCCGCACAGGCCGGAACCAGAGTATTTCAGAGTCGGATTTTACGGGAAAGGTTTCCCGAATTTTGTCCAGGTTTGCGCTTTTTATAACGTCTTTTACAATGTTATTGTACTCTTATCCACTAGCCGAACTTGTGAGTCTGAATCGTGTTAAAATAACGTTTTCGTGATACCTGGACATGAATTTTTTTATTCGCAGAATAAGGTGTTCATTTTTCGGGGAACGGAGTACGAAAAATTAGACGAGTTTAGCGGGAGGTTGCAAAATGTCTGGCCGAAATCGCAGGTTGGTACCCGATTGAAATAACAAAGTATCAAAACTGCTGCTTTTCATCGTGATTTTCAATTTTTTTTTTATTTGTTTACGGACAGATAATGAATAAACTTACGACTCCCAGTCAAGATATCCTCGACTCACCCAATCAATGTATCCTTATTTTGTTCCGATTCGACGGGTTAATTTTTATACAATCCTATTATATTAAAACGCATACGTTTATTAGTCGGTTTGTTCGTTGGTTATTATGCCAGCTTACAAACGGCTTACAAAACGAACTAAAAAACTTACGGCATGAATACAGCCGTCGCCATTTTTTTTCCAAAAGTGTAGGCATAAGCCTACTCGATAAAGGCTTCATGGCCGCTATTTCTGCTTTATTCGTGGATTTCTACACCAAATGGCGAGTGTTTTGAAATCCCTGTTTTGTCACGGTTGGAAAGGCTGAAAAAGCACCGTAGGTGCTCTCGGTAACCCCGGTTCTTGTTGTTTATTTGTCACCTTCTTTGCGCTGGAATATTACCGAGATCTAGCAGCGCATCGTTGCACGACACGTAACCGCAATCGTGTACGTTAAGCAGACGACCTTATCGTGTAAACGTTATCGGTTAGCCTGGCGAACGTTTGCAGACCATTCCACTTAAAAATGTGAGTTGTTTTTCTTAACGTAACATTTCAGTCCTTCAAATCAACAGGGTTGATCCCGTGATGCAGCAGAAGGAAAACTTTATCGGCAAAGCTGTGCATCATACAATTTTAAAGTAAGCCTCGGTTTGCTTATCGGAAACTTTCGGCTTTTGCGCCATTTCTCACGATTTCACGATTGCGTTTAGGTATTACAAAGTCAACGAGGTTCAGAAGTTCACTTACTCGAGGCCGGTGCGGAAAGGCGAACGGGATTCCGATAACGAGTTTTCGGTACGTTTAATTTTCCGTTTTGTCTCGGCAACGACTCGACGCAATTTTTAGGTTTTTAAGGCTGAGAACTAAACACTCACTTTTCCTATGTGGTAAATTTCTTTGCGAGCCCAGTGCATTTTCTAAATAAAATTCTGGGGAATACGAAATTGGTAAAAATACTGCGTTCATTGATCTGGGGCACAGAGACCATGTTTTTTTATGAAAATGACCCATTAATTTTTAAATTTAATAAATAAGAATAAATTTTAAATGGGAATCTCACGTGGCTAAGTCTTCGATGCCACCTGGTGTCAGCTAAAAGCGTTTTTCGGAATTTGAATTTTGTTACGAGATGAGCAAATTAATTCTACCACTTGTAAGGTGTGTATTTTAATTTTAAAAGCATGAATTATTTATCCAGCTAAGGGCACACATACATTTATATTAACTAATCTTTAATATTAAGCGAGTAATCTATTAATTTGAGAAACGTGACGATAAATTGCTGGTAGATGAAACCAGGTGGCGGCAAGACCATGCAAAACACCCGCGAAATTAAAAAAAAAATCTAATTTATTAATTTTAAAAATAACCAGACATTTTCATAAAAAAACGTGGTCTCAGTGCCCTAGATCTATGAAAGCACAATTTTTAGAAATTTTTTCAAACCCCCCCCCCAAGAATTTTAATTAGAAAAGACGCTGGGCTCGTCAAGAAATTTCCCCCGTAGGAAAGGCAAGGGGTGTTTAGTTCAGCCTTAACACTTTTTTATTATGGCTTTAAAAACCGTTTTCGCTATCAGAATTTGTGGGTTGAACGAACGACGATGACCACCGTCCATTCGCTACCCGGCATCCTGAAATGGGTGCAAGTGAAGACGTCAGTTACGGTAAATCTCAAGTTTCGATTAATCGTGGGTAAAACGATGATTTTTTTCCTTTAACGTTCAAATTTTTTTAATCGTCTCTCGATATCAGACCGAAATCAGCCCGCTGGAAAACGCCATCGAAACGATGGAGGCTACGAACAAAAAGATCCGAGATAACGTCTTAGCACATCAGTCCGATCCCAATTTGCCGGTGAATCCGCTGGGGATGCTTCTCAACGGCATAGTAGATGCTGCCGTGATGGGCGGCATTGCCAAATACGAACAGGTGACGGCCGGCATGAATACTTTGGAAATTTTGTTTCAAAAATCCGATTAACCGTAAACCTAAATCGGTCAATTTCGATTCCGTTCGCAGGCGTTTTTCAACGATGGTTTCCTGGACAAGCATAATTCCAATAAAACGGTACAGGATATCGGCAAGCTGAAGGATCTCATCGCGTGTCAGGTTTGTTTTTTTTTTTTTTTTTTTTTTTGGCCGACTGTAAACTACCGAGTTCAATTGAATCGAGTCTCTAACGAGTTCATTGCAGATTCCACTGCTGGAGGCTGGAATTGCGATACACAAGATGAAAGTTCCAGATGATTTGAAACCCTTTCACGATAAGATTGAAAAATGCTTCGCGCAGATGAGGATCAGCGTCGAAGGAAAATACGGGAAAAGGGTAAGCGTGCTTTATTCTTTAACCTCGCTTCGGGAAAATCGGGTCTTTGTGGATAAAACTCTTGTTTTATTTAAGGCGGTGATGAAAAGCTTGTGCCGGTTTTTAAGTATCGGTGAAATCCTAAGCGTTTTTATATGGATCATGATGAAAAAACTAAAATTAACCTCAAGTTGCATGACTTATTATAGCTTTACAAAAAAAAAATTTTTTTTAGTGATACAGTGCCAGCCGCTTATAAGGATCACGTTGGGGCCGAGCATTTTGATCCTTATATAAGGCGGATCCTTATATCCGGCAATGCTGT